>CAJHQP010004919.1:0-50498 GCA_905132765.1 Moricandia arvensis | reverse complement strand
TATTGTTTGGATATTTTTCTTTTCTAGTTGGCAATAAGATTTATATTCTTTCTATTTACCTATATAAAAGTCTATTGTAATCCCTATATAAAAATAATCTCTTATACTTATGAATAACACAATAAAATAATACATAAATTTCCTATTTTTCTCTCAAAGTATTACAATAAAAGAGTATTATTTACGCTTGATATTTGTTAATCATAGGAAAACACATGTACTAATTTGGCTGGGCGGGGACCATAGAATTTAATTCGAGAAAGAAAGCAGAAGCAAGATAAGATTCGAGGCAATTAGGTGCCTTCCACATGGGGATTTTTAATTTAAAAATTATTTAATTAACCAGCTTAGTTTACCAACTTCTTTCTTTAATTAATTATTTTTATCCAAGTTGTGCACATAATACATACAATTCAATTGTCATAGACTTTTTTTATAAGAGGTTAGGTTCATTTATTTTAAAGATATGTGATATAACTTTATTATAAGTGTTAATACATCGCAAGTTTTGATGCTTTACAGCTTGCATTGCATCCCCATGGCATTTTACCAATATATTGCCTGTCCTTGCCTTTATCTTCTCTTGTTTTAATCGTCAATTTAACTTTGACAACGCATAGTTTTTTGTTTTCTATCCGAAACTCATTTCCAATATTATAAAATCCTGGTTACTCTTTTTCATAATTTGTTAAAGTTATGCCAACTAAATTTTGTTTCATCAAATAATTCGTTATTTTACATCTCTATCATCCGTAGACATGTAAAATTCATAAAAGACCTGGAGTATTTCATTATATAGCACAAAATACAAAATAAATATACATCTTGTTCTCAAGGAAAACCGAATAGAGTACAAATATATATCACATATTGTGCACTATTAACTACTCTCTCTGTTTTAGTCTACTTGTTGTCATAGAATAAAATTTTAGTTTAAAATAATTGTCATTTTATAATTTTAATGTAAAATTTATTAATTTTATATGTTATTCTATTTTTTATTGGTTGAAATGTGGTTAGATTTTATAGGTACTAATGATTTTTATTTTGAAATATTCAAATTAAATATTTTACTAATCTATGTGCACAAACTAAAACGGCAACTAAAATGAAACAAAAAGAGTACAAACCAAACCACACAAAATATAAGATCATGCTTACGTATTTGGCCGCAACCATAGACCATTAACACTAAAAACACTGGCTTTTACTACAAAGCATTACAAATTTATCATAAATGTTCCATGGCCATCTAATAGCCACAGATTAACCAAAACATATCTATACAGTCCTTGGTTTAGTTTTTCTTTTCTAGATAACCGCGAGTGTCCGACGGATCGAGGACCAACGACTAATCTTTGGGGCCTAACCACCGGCGTTAGCTAGACCTAGTTGTTCGCAAGGGAAATTAGATAGCCATGTCGCTGGCTCCACAAATGGGTAAACCTGAATCGACACGGATTCGAACTCTGATCCCTAGGAACATTTAAGATGCCATGCAACACCCGACCACACCCATGTGGTTAGTCCCCGTTATTGCTAATCCAAAATGCAAAACTAGAAGAAGGAGAAGGCACATTATTAGATTTAGGGAAGTGTGGTCTATATTACATAGATATTAAAGTATATATATATATATATTATAAGAGAATAGTCGATAAGGAGAATGGAACTAAGATGATTCACAAGTATAATTGTATGTCATTATCTCTAACGTAATATATCTTATCTCAATACCCGCTCAAGTTGGTGGGCGAGAGATCTTCAATCCACACTTGTGAAGCATGTAGATGAAAGTAGAAGCAGGAAGAGCCTTTGTTAGTATATTCAGATGGCTGTTCTTTAGTAGAAATGTGTTTTGTGGTAATCAATTTTGCTTTAATGACATTGCGTACTTGATGATAATCTCTTTCGATATGTTTTTTGTGCTCATGAATATCGGGTAAGCAACAATGTAAATAGTTGACTACTGTCACTGTATAGTTTCATTGGCTCGTGATGTGGAATACCAAAGGCAGTACACATTTGTTTCACCCATTTAAGCCCATGGAAAACATACCCCATTTATTTATACTCAGCTTCAGCGGATGATGCATAAATGACATCTTGTTTCTTTGTCTTCCAACAGACTGGTGAGTTACCAAGAAGAACAATATAGGCATCAATGAACAACGAGAGAGAGGACATGAGCCCCAGTCTGAATCACAATATGTTCTGAATCACAATATGCTGTGACGCAAATCAGAATCAGCTCGTTGAAGAATTCCCTGTGACGGACAGGCCCTTGAGATATTTCACAACTCATAGTGCAGCATCCCAATGTTCTTGTAATGCTTGTTCATGAATCTGTGACAAGATATGAATTGTATAGCATAGTTCAGGTTCAGTGAGGTCAAATAATTATTCTCCCAAATAAGCGTCTTTACTTTGGTGGTTAAGTTAGAGGAGGTCCGTTTGTGCGGATCGAGCTTGTGATTGAGCTTAATAGGAACAAATAAGGTTTTGCAGCGAGGAAAACTGTCTATGTGATGATGTCTAGAGCATACTTACGTTGTGAAAGGATGATTTCTTAGTTGTTACGAGTTACTTCAATGCCTAGAAATCATTTTAGTTTTCCAAGATCCTTCATATGGAAGCATTATGAAGATAGTTCTTGAACTTTTGGAGAGTGGAGACTTTGTTACTTACATAACGAAATCGTCAACATATACAAGAATGCGCAGATGAATCTTATCAAGAATGTACAAGAAGTGTGAGTAGTCAGACTTATTTTGAATGAAGCCATACGATTTCAAAGCATTACTCAACTTGGCAACCAGCATCGACGAGTTTTTGTAGCCGTAGGTTTATTTCTTGAATTTCCCAACATTAGTAGGATCAGACCTCTGAAACCTTGGTGGGAAACACATATAGACTTCTTCTTAGAGATCACCATGGAGAGAGACATTGTGTACATCCACTTGATGTATTTCTCATTGTTTTACAGAAGCAATCAAATATTGAAGGTTTAGCACCACGAGTGAAAGTATCCTTATAATCAATGCCTTCTTGATGTCGATTACCACAAGCGATATACACGATTTATGTCTTGAAATTATGTCACTGGAATTATACTTTATCTTGTAAACCCATTTGCTATTAATAACTTTCTTTTCTGGCGGTAGAGTAGTAACGTCCCATGTTTGATTTGGAATGTGAGCATCATGTTATCAACCATTGACTTACGCCAAGCGTCATCACGAATTGCTTCTTGGTAATACTTTGGCTCGACTGAAGCTGTAACATCTGCCAAGAATGTCGTATGGCTACCAGAGAATGTGACGCTAGACAAGTAATTAGCAATAGGATACATAGTGTTACCTGAAATGGTAGTAAACACACCGTGATCAGATGCAGATGGAGAGAGAGAGAGAGAGAGAGAGAGAGAGAGATGTATTATTAATGCGGGCAGTATTTGTAACATAGTTCTTGAGTGGAACAGAAGGTTGTTGACAAAGTCCACGGCCTAGAAGTTTAGGAAGACCCAGAGAGGAAGGAATTGTTGAGTCATCGACTTGCAGTACTGGAGCAGAAGGTTGCGGTGAGTAAGAAGACAAAACCTCTTGAATAGGAGATTTATATGAAGATGGAGTAAATATAGACTTTGTATCATCAATTGGTTTATCTACAGTAGTAGTTGTTACAATAGGAGAAGTAGATGTAGGAATTAGAGTAGTCATAGCAGGAGTATTTTGAGTACTAGTAGATGAAGGAAGAATCCAATCATCAATGGCAAGATCGAGTTAAGGTAGAGGAGGTTAAAAATGTTCTTGAATATCAATGCCTAGGAATTTATCCTCAAAAAACAACAACATCACGGCTAGTAAAGAACTTCTTACTCTCAATGTCATAAAGATTCCAAGATTCTTCCCATACGGATAACCAACGAATATGCTTACGACTTATATCACCAAACTTATCTTTGGCGTGAGGTCGACGATGTGCAAAGTATAAGCATCCGAAGAGGCAAAGTGAGTCATACTTAGGAGAAGTACCATAGAGCACTTAACACGGAGATTTCCCACACAGAAAATGAGTATGAGTTCGGTTTATAAGCTGCCCAGCTGTAAGAATGCTTTGTCCCCAAAACATAACCGAAAGTCAAGTTTGAAAGAGACAGGCGCGAGCAACATTTAAGATATCTTGATGCTTTCTCTTGACACGTCCATTCTGCTGTGGTGTATCAACACAGGAGGTCTGATGTTGAATTTATTGTTGGCAAAATATGATTTGAGTGTCAAGAACTCTGTCCCATTATCT
The DNA here is from genome assembly GCA_905132765.1 of Moricandia arvensis. Classification (NCBI taxonomy): domain Eukaryota; kingdom Viridiplantae; phylum Streptophyta; class Magnoliopsida; order Brassicales; family Brassicaceae; genus Moricandia; species Moricandia arvensis. The sequence continues at coordinate 46,199 of CAJHQP010004919.1, read as the reverse complement.
GTGCAAAAAGCCTTAACCAATTTCCCAAACTGTTTTAGACTCATTGCACATAAGTTTTGAATAAATTGAGAGACCTCTGATTTCTACAGCATTAAGTGAATCCATACTGCTCTAGAATATTCGTCAACTATTGTAAGAAAATAAACGGATCGAGAAGAGGATGTTGCACGGTAAGAACCCCAGACATCGCAGTGTATTAAGGCAACTGGTTTTGCTGCTTTATTAAAACTCTCTTTAAAAACATCTCTAATTTGTTTAGCACAAAAAAATCTCACACGAACTCGCATGTTTGAAATCATATTGAATCTAAAACATTTAAATAAGATAGCAATTTGTAGGAAGGCCCAAGTTTTCAATGCCAAAGTACCGAAGAAGATGGTTTGTGGTTTGCAGTTCGATTGGCTATAGCAACTGTGATGCCCTGGAAATAATATACGGCCTCTCACTCTTCACTGGCTCCAACGAGGGTCCTCGTAAAATGATCATGTAAAACAAACAGTGTATCATTATATATTACTATGCAACATGTCTGTTTAAGATGTTTAGAAACCGAAATCAATGTGCCATTGGTCGGGTACACATAACACATCAAGTAAAGAATGATCTTGGCTTATTTGTAATGTGCTTGACTTCTTTGCACGCGATGCACGACCATTCTGGAACTTGACCGCGGATGGGAGTATATCATGAGCATCCCAAAGTTAACTTATGTCACCAGTCATATGATGTGAGACCCTTGTATCAATGATAACATTAGTTAACTTAGTTTTACCATATATACTAATGGTGGAGAGATGAGATTGTTGTTGTTGTAGAAGTATAATAAGTGATGCAACGCTATAGTGTTTTCTGAAAATGTATTAGGAACACCACGAGTGGAATTAGATCAACCATGTCCTCGGTTGGAGTTTTGTGAACGACCACCGCGACGTCTTTGGTTTGTGGCTGAGACTCATTGTTGTTGTTGTTGCTCATTATACCAATTCAGGTATCCTTGTAGTAAGAAGAATTCTGAAGATTCATGTCCTCTATGATTGCAGTGATTGCAAAAAAAGTTTGGATCATGACTTCAAGGTGTAGAATTTGCATCAGGCGATTAGAGTAAGAGCAGAAGAATTAGTAAGTAGAATTAAAAGGATTTATTTTAGCAGAGAAGCCGTTGATATCTTGTTTTATTTTTGTAGATCAGACAGTAAGTAAATGTTTTCAGCTCGTATAACTCGTGAGTAAACAAAGTTGAGGTCGGGTAAAGGTTTTTCTCAATGATTTGTGAACGAATAGAACTAAACTGCGATTCATTTGGACAAAACAAGAATTTATGCACTTAATTTGCAGAAGCTGCGCACATCACGATTGTGTAGTTTGGAATTTTTGTAATTCTTCCCATAATTTTGATAGACGTTCATAGTATTGTAAAACGGTTTTGTCATTTTGTTTACAATTCGTTATTTCGTCTCGTAAAAAATGTTTTTGAACTGCGTTTTAACGGAGAAACACCGTTTAAGAGATTCCCATAGCTGGTATGCATCATGAATATTAATGACTGTTGAACGTACCAGAGGATTAATGGAAGTAAGAATCTATCCAACGGTTATCGAGTTTTTTGAGGTCCAACGAGATAGGTCAGGATCGGTGGATGGTTTGGGTATAGAACCATCAATAAAGCCAATTTTTTATTTGGCTTGAAGAAATTTTCAAAACTCTGTAGTCCATTTAGAATAATTATTTCCATGAAGTATCACAAGTGTAATTAGTGCATTTGGATTATTAGAGAGATGAAGAGTAGCAACTCCAATGGTAAGAGCCCATTAAAGCTTCTAATGAATAATTTAGTAGTTAATTTTGTGATTTGATAAGTTTAGAACCCTTGTTACTGTAATTAAATTTTTCATAATCCATTGGGAGAACCTCTTTGAGGTTCTTAATTTTTTTTTTAGAAATTGAATGACTGGATCTTATTACCATAGTGGTTAAATAATTTGGTGGCTTCTGTCTTCTGAGAAGATTTTCTCCTTTGTGAATCGTTGATTTTCCTTATGGGTGTTTTGAGGATGTCTGTTTGATTTTGGTGTTCTTTATTTTGTATATTATTCATACTCTGTTTTTGAATATGCGAAACAGAGTGTCTGTTTCTTCCCATTATTCAATAAAACTCAGCTGTAGAGAAATAATGTCTTCCCAGCCAATACAATCATGCCACGTTAAGGGTGTTTACCAGTTCTTAAAGTCCTTCGTTAGGCAGCGGTTCTGTACTTTTAAATCATTTTTCATTTATTTTTTTTACTTTTTCTTTTAAGAGCCCCACATTGAAACCTCCGTTGGAGGTGGTCTAAGGAATAAACTGATAGCGCAGTCTCAGAGGTAAGAGATCCAGCCGTATCATATGTAAAACAAGGAGTAGTAGCCATGAATGTTTAAAGAACAATCATGAGTGGGAACTTAAAAAAATTAAGTGTGGAAGCAAGGATTTAGATCAAAGATCGTTTTGCTTTGATACCATATAAGAATTTAGGGGAGTGTATTTGTATTCACAGAGATCATAGAGTATATATACAAGAAAATAGTCCTAAGTAGATATGGAGAAGAACCAAGATGATAACAAGTATAATGTAAGTCATTATCTCTTAACATAATATATCATTATCTCTATACACGTGGACAAGGGACAAGCATGAGAGCCGACAAAGAGCATCTTTTAAGACATGGGTTTGCGTCCACAAGATTCATGCCATTGCCTCTTCTCTCTTCTCCCCCGCTCTCTTTGCACATTCAATTCAACAATCCCTTGTCTCTCTCTCTCTCTCGTGCTTTCTCCCTTTGGTTTTGAGTTTTGTCAGCGCCTTCTTCGCGTCTTCTTATATTACTTCACTCTCCAATGCCATATCCACACATTACTTGGTCTATATATATCTTCTTCTTTATATACAATAATATTATACAATAATATTATACAATAACATTTATTTACTTGTTTGATCAAAACAAAATTACTTGTTTGATAAAAAAAAACATTTATTTACTTATTGGTCATGCCTAGAATTGTATGGTACTAGTTAGACAGTTTAACCATATATCCCAGTGTGTAGTACTTAGAAGGCCATACCCTGCATTGCCACTCGAAGTTAGAAGATTTGCTGTGGAGAGAGAACCACTTACATTCGCATGATATTATAACTACTAACACAAACATACATATACAAGATTGTTGAGAGTTGACGACTGAATCAGAAATGATTTTCTAAGACTTTGAAACGAGAGAAAAAGTAAGAATAATACCATCTTCTCTAGAGTTTCTATATACTATCTTATATATTCGAAAATCTGATTCAGCTAGAATATGAAGATAATATGTCTACTATGCCAAAATTGCAAAAAAATGTAAACTTGAAGTATTCTTCGGAATCTTAGGATTACAAATGTTTGATGTGGAATAACTATTATAATTGCTACATTGAAAAAAAAAGAGAAGAAGTTCAAAATAAACCATAGTAAACACACACATGGTATCTATCGAATTACTCACAACAAAGTCTTTGAAAAAATGAACTAGCCCTAACCAAAAGTAGAATCTACTAATCGAATATGACTTTGAAAATACGCAAGATCTTAAAACCAAACGAGAGCGATGGAAAATGGAAACATTATAGAAAAAAATAAAGAGAGAGAGGATGGCGTATGTAGAGGTGGGGACCAAAGCACCGCCTTGAACATGCGAATGATGTCATTGTCATAACCACACACACAAAAAAAAGCTACATCTCTCTCTTCTTAACCCTAATTTACCAATCACCAACCAAAACAAAATTAAGCAGACCACCCCCACAAACTCCTCAAAACCCCCAACACATCTCACATAAACTAAAAACAAAATTAGAAAAGAAAAGAGGGAGAAATAAAAACCCACCAGAAGCCCTTTTCACTTCCCCCAAAGTACAACTCAAAATCAAAAGAAGATAGAAGATAAAGAGGGAGAGAGAACCTTCCCAAATCAATCAAAGACCGTATAAGATGAAGAAGAAAAATCCAGCTTGATATTTGTTGGAAAAAAATAGTTTATTATTGTCCTCCTTTAACATCTGGAGTCTCCTAGGTCAGAATCTTCATAATCGATTATTATTTCTCCCTCACCGATCAGTCTTCAAGAATGGATCCAGCTCAATCTCATGGATCACAAAGCACTCTCCCTTCTCCTTTCAACGCTAGAGACTTCCAGTTACATCTTCAACAACAACAACAACAGCAACAGTTCTTTCTCCATCAAAATCAGCAACAAAGAAACCCTAATCAACAAGATCACCAGCAACAAGGAGGGTCAATGAATAGAACCATCAACAAGATGGATCGTGAAGAGACAAGCGATAATATGGAAAACATAGTTAATAACAACAGCGGTAGTGAAGGTAAAGAGATGAGTTTACAGGGAGGAGAAGGAGGAAGTGGAGAACAGATGACAAGAAGGCCAAGGGGAAGACCAGCAGGATCCAAGAACAAACCTAAAGCTCCAATAATCATAACACGAGACAGTGCAAACGCGCTTCGAACTCACGTCATGGAGATCGGAGACGGATGTGACATAGTTGACTGTATGGCTACGTTTGCAAGACGCCGCCAGAGAGGCGTTTGCGTTATGAGCGGCACAGGAACCGTCACTAACGTCACTATACGTCAGCCGGGATCGCCACCTGGGTCGGTGGTTAGCCTCCACGGCCGGTTCGAAATCCTTTCACTCTCAGGATCTTTCTTGCCGCCTCCTGCCCCGCCTGCGGCCACCGGACTAAGCATTTACTTAGCCGGAGGACAAGGTCAAGTGGTTGGCGGTAGTGTGGTGGGACCCTTATTGTGTTCAGGTCCTGTGGTGGTTATGGTAGCGTCTTTTAGCAATGCGGCGTACGAGAGGTTGCCGTTGGAGGAAGATGAGATGCAAACGCCGGTACATGGCGGTGGTGGTGGAGGTGGTGGAATGGGATCTCCGCCAATGATGGGGCAGCAACAAGCCATGGCGTCAGCTCAAGGGCTGCCACCAAATCTTCTTGGTTCGATTCAGCTGCCGCCGCAGCAGCAGAATGATCAGCCGTATTGGTCTACGGGTCGGCCACCTTATTGATTAGATTGCTACTTATCAATATATAAATCTTACACACATTGATCGAACATATGTAGCTATGTATTTTATATATGTAGCTATTACTAATATATTTTACATATATATAAAGCAAGCTAACACGTAATGATTAAAAGAAGGTGTACACGAAGTATGACGGGAAGATAAAGCAGGCGATGATGAAGAAAGCTTTTCCGATGTGTTTGTGGGTTAATAATTCAATAGATGTTTCAGGTTCTTGTTTTTTTTTTTTTTTTTGTTGGGTTCTTTTACTTCTTAAATCTTTTATGTTTGATTATGTAAGGTTTAAGGTTGTTCGTTTCCTTATTGAGCTTTCTTTTGATGAATTCGATTCCTGATTATGTGTTTCTTGCTTACAAGAACTTCTTTCCCAAATTAACTTTATTTCACAACGAATCATTCCACTAATTATGGAAATTCAACTCCATGGTTTTTGAATTATCAGCATCTTATGGAATTTATTTGTAGAAATATCATCTTATTGTTTCAATTTTATTGTTTCAATTTTATTGTTTCAATTTTATTGCCGTTTTCCAAGTAAGACTTTTATTTTTCTGTGTAACCAACGTCATTTACCGGGATAAGTATGTGACAAGGTTCACTATAGTCACATATAGTACCTTGAATACAATATAATACAATATAATACAATACATAATGAACGATTCAATCTGATTAATTACTGCTTTTTGTATATCTCATAAAGGAGATCGGTTACATCAGGTTGCGTGCGGTTAACAAACAGATGGAAGTGTTGTTTTATTGTTTCAACATTACAATTATAGGATTCCAAAACTAGAAAGTCTGTTCTCACTTGTGATCGTTAACTAAAATTTGGTGTCAAAATAATATTTTAATTGGAAAACTAAAAGTATGTGATGTTTGGTTGATACCTCACTACAAAAAAAAAACATGAAATATTCAGACGAAATTTTCTAAAGACAAAAATGTCCTCAAAAGTTTTTTGAGAAATGTCCAAAGAAATACCAAAGATACTCAATAATAGAAAATCGTTGAAAATTTCCAACAAAATGACGTTTGTCAGAAATTTCCAAATAAATATCGACAAATTACAAAGGAATACATACATATATCCGTTAATTGATCGTTGTAATTGAATTGAAAATTATGAATTCGTCGGAATTTCGTAAGAATTTTCCACGAACTTCCAACGAATATTTTGACCATTTTATAGTCATTCAAAAACATGACCTTTTATAACTTTCCGAAAGACTTCTGTCAACTTTGTCCTTAGCCGTGGAAATTCATTGGAATTTCTGATGAATTTTCGATGGAATATATGACCGTTTTATAGCCGTTTTTAAAATAGCATATTCCGATGAATTTCCGACTACATTGACCTTACCCATCAGAAATTTGTCACAATTCCGTCGGAAATGTCTGCAACTTTTCTTCTATAGTTACGAATTCTCTCTCCTTTACTCCTCATTCCCCTTATTCAAAAGAAAGCATAAAAGAAAAAAAACATATCTCCTGCTTATTATTTTCGTTCGTGGATGAATAGACCTCATATGGACCCAAACACCAATTTGCTAACAAAAGAATGCACAAGAGGTATTAGTGAATTCATGACGTTAGCTCAACGGCAACCGAAAGAAAAAAAAACGGTATGTGAAGATGTCCCTGCCTACTTGTAAAAATAATAAGAAATTTTAAGAAGTGGGATGCTTGGACTCATTTATTGTTACAAGGATTTACACCGAGTTACAAGGTTTGGTATCTTCATGGAGAAACTGATTATGAATATGGTGGTACTAGCGAACGTTAGACTGCAAATAGGTTAGAAAAACCAAGGAAGGATGTAGATTATGGTGTAGGTACTATGGAGATGGTAAATGGTCATTATAGAGAAAATTTATCTTCCATGGTCAAGGAAGAAGATAGATGGGAAGAACCATGCAGAAATTAGCTAGACGATTTTTTTGATATGTTAGATGCAAGAAAACAACCATTGTGCAATGATTGTAAAATGGTCATTCACCTTTATCATCTGCAAGTAAATTGATGGCTATTAAGACAAATAATTTAGTTGAAGAATGTGTGGATGTGATTGCTGATTTTGTGAGAAGTATTCTACTAGAGGATAATCTTGCACCAAGTTCATACTATGAGGTTTGGAAACTTGTAGCTGATCTTGGTTTACCGTATCAGGTGATAAATATATGCATCGATAATTGCATGATATACTGTAGAGCAAATGAGGACCATGATAAATGCAAATTTTATTGGAAACCGTGTTATCAGTATACAAATTGAAGAGTTTTGTTGCAATACAAAAGGATGTGGCATTTGCCTTTGACAGAAAGATTGAAGAGATAGTATCAGTCCAAGCGCACAACTCAACCGATGAGATGACATGCACAACACTTAACAGATAGTGAGATTAGACGTCCTTCAGATACAAAAGTTTGGAAACATTTCCAATCAACATATCTAAAAATTTGCATTGAGAGAAGAAATTTCTTCATTGGATTATGTACTATAGTTTCAACCCATTTGGAAAGCATGGAAGACAATATTATCTATGGCCAATAATTGTGACATCATATAATTTACCGTCAAATTTGTGCATGTGACTAGAGTTTTTGTTCCTCTCCGTTCTCGTCCCCGGTCCAGAGCATTCAAAGAGATCACTTGATTTTTTTGGTTTTAATTTTTTCTATTATGTTTGTACTAATTGTGTGATTTTTGTTTTTAGCAAGAATTCAATTGGGAACCACCAAAGCGACCGTGGCGGGAAAGGTCCTTTTGTCCACTACTTGGGTGCGTACAGTATATCTTCTCTTGAAGATAAACTTGTAATCTATATATACTTTTAATTTAATTTTATTTATTTATTAATTAATATATTTTTTAGGTTCAAGCAAATGAAGGTAATTATGTCGATTATCTCGATATAATGAAACGTACACCAACAAGAAGACTGACGAAATTCAAAATCCTGTTATGAAGGATGTCATACAGTTGGTGAAAACCAGGTGGAACAAGTTCGTGCTTCCCAGATCATCATCTCTGATGATGATGTTTTGACTTTCAACAATTTGTCATGAGTTCGAATAAACGAAATGGTGGAAGAGGTAATTTTTAAATTTTAATTTCATTAATATTTAATTTCGTTATTTAACATTTTCAGGTTGTTCCAAAAAAAGAAAGGTCATTTAGTCGGGTTGGGACATCGGGCCTCCTCTTGTTCTTCTTCTTCACAAGCCTCGTATGTCTGTCCCGTGATTATGGAGAAATTAAAGAATAAGGATGAATGGATTGACGCATTAAGGACACAAAATGATACAATTCTTGTTGAAATGGCATAACAGAAAGTTGAAGCGAAAAACAAAGAGCTGTTGTGGAGGCAACGTAGAGAATGAACCAAGACCTGATTGATAAGATGAAGCGGTTGTTTCCTGCCGAGTTTTAGTTTATTTTATTTTTAATTAAAAAAATTTTAAATGTTGTTTTTCATTTTCTAAAAATTTATCTATATACTTTCACATTAATATAATATATGTTTTTAAATTTTAAATTTTTATTAATTTATTTATAATTACAATTATCTATACCAATTAAAAACTAATTGTATAAATAAATTTAAAACATTTCCGAAAAAAGTGAGTTGGTCGGGATTTTTTGACGAATATATTTGTCAGAAATTTTCGAGTGATTTGTTCATCTTACAATCCCGACACCAACATTAGTCTGAAATGTTGGGCACTTGCCTTTCTGACACCGTCTGCTTTGTCAAAATAAATTTTCGACGACCAGGTAGCTGAATTTATCTTCGACGAAATACTGATGACAACTTTTCACAACATTTTTCATCTTTATTTTTGTTGGAAATATATATGTCGCAATTCATCAAAATTTCAGAGGAGATTTTTATTTCCGATGAGTAGGTAGAGGAGAGTTTTACCGGAAATTATTTGGAAATCTGTTTTCTCGACAGATTCCCGATGAATTTCTCCATTGGATTTCGTATGCTTTCTTGTAGTGCCTTCTTAAAAATTCTAAGAAAAATATTTTTACAGAAAATTTACAATATATCTGAATACTTATCTTCATTACGTTAGCGATAAAAATGTCATTAGTACAAAGATGTTGAATCTGAAATCAGAATATTGACGAGAACACGATTTCATTTGAAATTTAGGAGAAGTCTCTATATTGAGTTTGGAACTCAGCGAACAAACAAAAAAAAATATATATATCATTTTCTTGCTGAACCTGGTTAAAGGCTGCCAACATACCATTTGAATAGGGATCAAACCAATCGTAGTTCATTGCAACAGACTATAAGTCATCAGATTGACGTTTTAAACGAGTTCTCGACCGGCTTTCTATATGAAAGTGTCGAGATGGTTCTCAGCATTCTGTAGAAAGTTCCGAGATGCTTGTTGATGATTGTAGATGATTGTGAACGATCCTTAGACTTAAGGTACCCCCTTATAAGGTTGAAGACTGTTTATTTTCTTTTTTTCTCTAGGTTTATTGCCGACTTCCTTTTCTGTGCTGATTTCCTTTTCTTTGTTGACATCCTATTATTTGCCTACCTTCCATTCATTAAATGCGCCAATTTGAGTTCATGAAGGGCTTTGATAAGGGTGCTAAATCCGTCTCCAACAATAAGTCATTTCTCAGTTTGTTGATCGAGCATTTTCTGAGATCGATGGATTTGCAAGAGACAAGTTTGGCAAGTATTGTGATCGACCAATTTTATGTGTAACTCGCCGCAATGCTTTCTTTGCGAGTTACTCTATCGTACTCATGTCATAGAAAAGACATCATAAACGAGCTGTCATGGTTAGGGTGCCATAAACGAGCTGTCCTGGATGGATTGTCGCGTATGTGCTGTCATAGATGCACTTCCAGTCAAACGTCTTACTCCATGTACGGCTGCGTGAATGGTCTGTGTGGCCATGTTATATTGTCCTATGTTAAGATTTCAGCCTCGTATGATTTTCAACCTAAGCGACCAACTTGTTATTTGAACGTTTAGCTAATGAACACAAGCAACTTTAACGAGTTCCCGGCCTCTAACCGGTACGTCTCGTGGGATAACTCTTGCTCCCAAACTCCACTAGATCAATAAAGAGTTACAAGAACCAATCACTTATATAATTGTGATGGTTGACACTATTAGTCTCACGGCCTTTAGTCTAGAACAATATGAGCTCAACTATGTTCTCTTTGCTTAAACTAATTTCTTTGTCTCTCTTGTGTAGCTTGATCTCTTTCTGAAGCTTGATCTCGTGTTTTTGCTGAAGAAGAACCGTGTTCCTTACTTGACCTAACACACATGTTATATTTGCCTTTAACCTAATGGGCTTCGTCGACTAAGCCCATAGGTTGTCCGCGCGCTACCTGTCCAAGTCGGCCCAACAAAGAACAAGTCCGACGGGCTTTGACAAAACCTCACAAAACTCCATGTGTTTGATCCAAGCCCATAACCCTTGCTTCTGTGCTGACACTTCCTGGTCTCTGTTTCTTCCCACTTGTGACGAACCAGAGAAAGTCACTATCTTCTCTCTTCATCTTCCTTCTCTCATCACCAATGAGTCACCGCTTTGTGTTTCCGTCGAACACCATCTCTGTTCACTCTGCTGAACTTCAGGTAACTCTGACCTTCTTCCTTGACTTCTTCCTGTTGAAATCTCCTTGGTTTTGTAGAGGTAACTGATTGATTTGTCCACGGATCTTGATGCATGTTCCTCTTGATGAGCTCCAATGATGAATCTGGAACTCCACCTCAACCAATGATGGTTGATGTTGCTAAAGCTTTGGTCTTCCAGTTATGTACTTGAGGTGAACTTGTCTACCCAAGATGACTCGAACCTTTGCCTTTGACGACGATGGTCGTGAGACCAAACCGGCGTCCCTTACTTCTTCTAAGCCTGTTCAACTGAAACCTCTGACTCGGACACTTCATGACGATTCCTCTAAGGTATAACTCACACATGCTTCTACTAGCTATGGTAGTGACTTTGCTTCTTGACCAGGTGTTAATGACTGTTGTCTCATACCCTTTAACCTCAGGATTACAATCAGTTGTAACAACATGTTCAACCAGATTCTGCTTGCGCATTTTCCTCTGCCTTGGCCAAGAATCTTCAAGCTAAGTCTAACCTTGAATCGCCTTTTCCCTTTGATTAAGCCTTCTTAACAGTGACTAACTTGTCTCTATGTTTTCTTTCAGGTGAAAGATGTTCCACCTTGAACATGTGAATGTTACCACGAGTTCACCCCCTTTGCCAGGTAGTCCATTTTCAAACACTCTGAGTAACTCATCCTCTCTGCCTTGACACATACTAACCCTCTGTTATCTGACGTGTCTTGTGAGGTCTTCTTGTCTACTCTGGAGTTACCTGGCATGGCCGTCCCTGTCTTAGTGAATGTTTACAAGCTCGCAGCATAGCTGGAACTTCTGACCAGGTACGGTCTTGGTGAGAAAATCTAATGGATTAACTGTGGTGTGGATCTTGTTTAGGACAACTTCTCCATCTGATACTAGGTCCCTGATGAAATGAAATTTAGTATCAATGTGCTTGGTTCTTTCGTGATGAACTAGATTCTTTGCTAGGGCTATAGCACTCTGCGAATCACAATGCAGTTGAACACTTTCCTACTTGAAACCTAACTCTGCACACAATCCTTTTAACCACACACCTTCCTTTGCTGCCTCGTTTAAAGCCATATACTCTGCGTCTGTGGTAGCAAAAGCAAATGTGGATTGCAGACACGATTTCCATGAAACCGTATTCCCTCAAACCTTGAAAACATAACCTGTAACTGACCTCCGCCTGTCCAAGTCTGTTGCATAGTTTGAATCTGCATAGCCTTCAATAATGAACTTTGTATGTTCTTGAATGTTAAGTTGATCTTAGAAGCTCCCTTTAGATACTTTAACACCCATTTAACTGCCTCCCAATGTTCTCTGCTTGGTTTACTCATGAACCTACTAATAAACCCCACTGTGAAGCCTAGGTCTGGCCTTGAGCCGACCATAGCATACATTAAGCTCCCCATAACACTCGCGTATGGAATGTTCTCCTTGTGTGGTGCTTCCAGCTTCCAATTTTTCTCAGTCAAACTTCTCAGGTTGAAGTGAGCAGCTGTTGGAGTGATCACTGAACGTGCATCCAGCATCCCAAATGTTCTCAATACCTTCTCAACATAGTTGTCTTGCGACAACATCAGTGTGCCCTTTTCTCTATCCCTTCGAATATCCATTCCTAGGATTCTTGAAGCCTGCCCCATATCCTTCATTTCGAATTCTCCATTCAGCCTCTCTTTGAGTTCCTTAATCACCTTCTTATTTCCTGATGCAATGAGCATATCATCCACATAGAGCAATAAGAAGACAGCTTGTTCAGTTTGTGCATCCCTAACATACATGCATGGATCCTTGGTGCTTCTGTCAAACAACTGATCTTTCATGAAGCTATCAAACCGTTGATTCCACCTTCTAGGAGATTGTTTTAGTCCATACAGTGAATTTCTCAATAAGCAAACTTTATTCTCATCTCCTGGTTTTATGAACCCTTTTGGCTGAGTCATTAAGATCATTTCTTCTAGAGTTCCATGTAGAAAAGCAGTCCTAACATTCATCTGTTCCAATTCGAAATCCAGATTCACAACAACTGATAACATGAATGACGACATTTCGTTTACACAGAAACATTTGCACTTGTGGCAAAAATGATGACATTTCGTTTGTTTCTTGATATTGCAGCGAAGGAGAATCACGAAGTTCATCAGATGGGCGTCCTGAATGCATTTCTTCATGGTGACCTTGAGGAAGAAGTGTATATGAAATTACCCCCATGCTTTAAAATATATGGACTAAAGCAGACCCAAGTTGTTGGTTTACAAAACTAGCTGAAAGCTCTACAAACTTATCGTTTTACACAAACACGGTCATATTTTTCTCTTTTCATCTATTACAAGAATGGAGTTAGACTTTGCATATTGGTTTATGTCGATGATTTAATAATATCTGGCACCTCGCATGAAGCAATTCAGACTTTTAAAAACTACTTGGTGGTTTGCTTTCACATGAAAGATCTTGGAGCTGTGAAGTACTTTATGGGGTTAGTAGTAGCACAGAATTCATCAAGCATCTATCTCTGCCAACGAAAGTATGCTACTGATATTGTAACAGAGATGAGACTGTTTGAATGTCGTCCTACAGGATCTCCGATTGACCATAATCATCAACTGAGCCATGCAGATGGGAAGTTTCTTGCGTACCCACAAACATATCGAAGATCGGTAGGACGGTTGATCTATTTATCTGCCACTCGTCCTAAACTAACATATTCAATACATATTCTTTCTCAATTAATGAATAAGCCGATGGGGGGGGGGAGCATTGGTTGGCTGCATTAAAGGTTGATCTAATTTATATGCTTTCTAAGGAAGAATAGTTATTGATACAAAAATAAATAATATGAACTAAACAATATAAAATTGTTAACAATACTTATCTTTTTTTGTAAGGATCTTATTTCTGTTATGTGGAGATCTATCTTATTTAGAAATAGTTTTCCATTCCCCACAGATGGTCGGAATTGTGAAATCTGAATTCGGTGTACATAATAAGAGCAAGAATTTGATGGTGGGTTTAGGAGATTCTTATGTATCGAACTCCAGACTCAGCAAATATTTAGAAAAATGTTATGATACTTGAACCTGATTAAATGTTGCCTTTTGAATAGGGGATCAAGCCAAATCATTGTTTATCACAAGCGAATTAGTCCCCATAATGAGATTTTTAGAAGCGAACTTGGTCTTCTCGGCTTTGTGTAAAAGCTGTCGAGATAATTTTTCCATGATCTTTAGTGTTGAGGAGCCTCTTTATTTCTAATATTTAAACTATGTGTTTTCCTACACCATATGCGGTAATAATTTTTTTTTAATTTAAATTCTATTTAAAGATAAAATGATTTTAATATTCTAGATTTTATTATTTTCGTACCAATATTTCAATATAAATTTTAATTTAGTTAAACATATAATTAAGATAGAATAAAATTTTTATTCATTTTAAATTATATTTTTTTAAAATATATATTTTTAAATTTAACATTATAATCTTAGATAGAATTTCATTTATTTAGTTAAGATATACTGAATCAATTTGTATAAAATTATTTTAAAATTAATATAATTTTTTTATAATCATAAGAAAAAGTAAAAAAAATTCTCAAATTTCTATATATCAAAAATAATTTTTTTTTTGTGATTAAAATTTTCTAACTTTTAAAACAAAGTATAAAATTTTATAACTTTTAAAAGAAAGTAAAAAATCTTGAAATCTTGTTAGTAATAACATTGTAGAAATTATAAAAATATAATTAAATAATATTAATTCTTTAAAAAAATATTTATATTTCTATTAATATTATTTAATATCATATTTAAAATAAATTTAATAAATTTATTTTAATAATAATGTCTGAGTTACTTATTTATTTTAAAAAATTCACTACAAAAAACATGTGTATAACGACTACATAATTGGTTGAGCATTGGTCGTAATACTCTTTTTACGACCAATTAACATCGAAACACCATTGGTTGTTATTCTCTAGTCGTAATGCACATTTAGTTGTAAATTAGTCGTAATATTACGACTACCACTAGTAGTCGTAACCTAGTCGTCATATTACGACTGACATATTAGTTGTAACAGTGAGGTGAGAGTGTTAGTCGTAAAGTAGTCGTAGTGCGGTTAGTCGTAATGTAATCGTAATATTACGACTAAATTATTGGTCGTAACTTTGTGACGACCTCATTAGTCGCAAATTAAATGTAATATTTGGTAGTTTATTAGTCGTATTATACAACTAAATAACATCGACAATTGTTGTTCATTAGTCGTAAATTTAAGACTAACTTACGACCAATGTTGATTTTATTTTAATATAATACGTTTTTTAATTTGATTTGTTTTTTAATTTTTGGTTTTTAATTCGATTATTTTTTTTAAATTAATAAAATTTTAAAAATATATATAAAATCATATTTGATTAAAATAATATATAAAATATTCATACAAAAAAAAGAAAAACTATGAAGGTGTGTTGTTGAGATTCATTTCTTGGAACAACTCGGAACTGTGCTGCTCCGCACGTCGCTCTAAATCCACTTGCTCTTCCGGAGTGGGGTCGGGGTTAAAGCTCGGACGAAGAGCTTGCCATGCATTAGCAACCGTTGGGTTTGGGTTCGAGTTCTCCATCATAAGATCGAACATATTCGCCATAGCCTTGAACTTGTCTTTATGCTCGTCTATGACTTTGTTGGCAGCTGCTAATTCCCGTCGGAGAGAGGAATCTTCTTCTATTCTCGCTGCGTGTTCAGCCCTTGCCCTCGGTACATCATTCACAGTCCCGATCCCAACAATACGTCCCCTTTTCTTTGGAGCAACCTACAAAAGATCAAATATTATTTACTAATTATATTTATAATATATAATTAATTTAATAAAAAATTTAAAATGTTAATAAAATTAAAATTAAAATAATTTATCTGCTCAAAAATTTTGTCTTGGTTGATGGTGAAAAGCTGGACCGGTGGAGCATCCGGATTTTGTTGCGACATCCGAGTCTGGATCTCTTCGATCCGAGCCTCTACCTCGTTGTAGATCTTCTCTGTTTGAGGATGCACAAAAGTCCCATCAGAACGCTGGTGAGTAATCTTGTATAGTCGGGCGAGAGATGGTGGTGCTCCTTCTTCAGCAGCCTATATAAAAAATAAAATTAATTAAAATTTTGCGTTTAAAAAAGAATAATAAAATCAAAAAATTTTAAACACTTACAATTTTAAGTGCCCTCCAAGCATGTGGGGTCTGCCCGGAAGTATGAGGTACTGGCAGGTTACCTTGAGCATCCTTGGTCATCCGGATCGCAGAGTACTTGATAGACTTCTGCCTTGACTCAAGCTTCATCCAAAAAGCCACTAAACCAAGCCAAACGTCATTGTTGAGGTAGCTTGGTTTTGCGTCATCTCGTTTTAGCCTCTAGTCGTCCTTCCAATCCCCAATGATGTTCTTGAGGCGCTGCATCACCTTTTTGTAGAACGCAGCTTTGACCTCCTCGTTGACACCAATCGACCAATTCCATTTTTGCTACAAAAAAATATGAAAAAATTAAAAAAACATTAGTTATAATTTAACTATGATGAATTAATTAGTTTAAAAAAAAACTAATTACCGCGAAACACTTGAACCACGTAATGCGAATGTGGTCTGGTGTAAGAGGCCAGTTGGGATGGGCTTGCCGAAAATTTGCCCGAATGATATCCCCAATGCTTTGTCCTAAAACATTGTCCGTAAAAAACCTACAAAATTTGAAAATTTATATATTTATTTCAATATTTATGATTAAATAAATTTTTATATTTAAACTTTACTTAATTAATTTAAAATAATTACCAAAATGTGCGGGGGCGACGATCCGGATTGACGATTTGTAAACCTTCTCGTCCCGGCATCCGGAGAATATCTTCCACTGTATATCTCGCATATGGTGCATTCGGCAGCACCATCAAATCTGGATGAAGACCGGGGTGCCGGATCAGGTGCGGGATGCGGGGCCGGAGGCGGAGGGGGGGGGAGGGGGAGGCGGAGTGGGAGGCGGAGGGACGTACGGCTGATGATCCGGCTCATAGGTAAAGAAATCCGTATAATCATCGTGAGCTTGCGGATAGTACAGATCAGGTTGATCTTGCTGATGATGATGGTCACTAGGGTTGTAGGCCGGTGGAGGCACATATGACATCGACGGGTGAGTACTGGCCGGTTGGGTCTCTGGAACCGTGTCATGGCCGGATGACCTACCGCCGGATGATGTGCCGGCCGACGTTGAAACAGTGGGGTCGTTTGATGATTGACCGAGAAAAGTACTCCCGTAGGAGTTTCTAGCAGCAGCGAGGTTCCGTATTCTCTTTCTACCAGACATAGCAATATATATATATATATATATATATATATATATATATATCTGAAATTTTTAAAAACATAGACCGGTTAAATAAAACAATTCAAATATATTTAATTCCAATCCTAAACTAATTACAAACCTAATCTAATTACCCAAATAACCACCTAAAACTATAAAAAAGAACTGACCTAGAGAGAAGTTGAGTCGTTGTTAGAGAGAAGGGGATGAGCAACTGAGTTGCTTCCGCGAGGTCCCTCTATATATAGAGTTTTGGTCTTGGTCGTAACTTAGTCGTAATTTTACAATTCATTTACGACTAATAGTCGTAATGTAGTCGTACAATTACGACTAGGCTACGACCAATTATTAGAACATCTACGTTACGACTCAGAGCATTACGACAACATTACGACTAATAATTGTAATATAGTAGTAATTTTACCACTACATTACGACTAATAGTTGTAATCTAGTAGCAATTTTACTACCTTAACCCCAAACCATAAACCCCAAACCCTCAACCCTAAACCCTAAACCCCAAACCCAAATCACAAACCTCTAACCCCAAACACTCAAATCTCGAAACTCCAAAATAATTTCATAATGCAAACTTAGTTAAGATATCGGAATACTGTATCATGCGGATCATAATTTCATAATGCAAACATAATGTATTTCATAACGGAATCAAATACAAACTGACGTCACTAGTACATAATCAAACTCGATCACTCGTCGTCAGAAACATTTTCCACCTCATCATTTTCTTCAAATTCATCTTCGTTGGCTTCGTCCAAAATTGCATCGTCGGGAAGTTCTTCATATATCAGATTATGCGGATCAACAAGTAAGATATCATCAATACGTTGCTCAGGTACTTCTACTTTGTTTACACCATCTTCTTGTAAAGGTGGTTGTTCATCATTCAATACTCGGCCCCGAGGTGTAACTTTTATAGCGGCTAACCAGGAACTTCCAGATTGTCTGATCCTTGGGTAAGGTATAAAACATACTTGGTCTGCCTGAGAAGCCAATATGTAGGGCTCAAATTTGTTGTACCTCCGTGTAGCATTTACGTCAACAACACCAAACTTACTATACCGAACACCTCTATTGACAGTGGGGTCAAACCAGTCACATTTGAAGAGTACGCATTTGAGTTTCATGCCGGGAAACTTCACTTCTATGATCTCTTGTATGATTCCGTAAAAATCTGTTTCGCCTTTCACACATACTCTATAGTTCATTGTTGCTCTCCGGTTTCCATATTCGTAAGTGTGAAAAGTATAACCACGTGTGAAATACATAGATGCTGTGGTGACTTTCGCGACCGGACCTTGTATCAATTCGTGTAACCACTGAGGATACAATGGATCATCATAATCGACCTGCAGTAGTATCAATCATCAATACATATATATATATATATATATATATATATATATATATATATAATTTCATAAAAATATATATTTACCTGCGTTTTAACCACTTCACAAAGTGTTGATCTTTCCTTTTGTTGATATCATTGGTTGATATCCCTAGTATAGCTTCTTCGACTTGGGCAATGAAATCACTGTTTTAAAATAAATATAATTGATGATATATATATATATATATTAAAACGCTACGGCATATAAAGAATACTACTTACTTTTCAAAATATTCAAGCTCCTCGCAGTTAAGGTGTATATATGTGTGGGCACTGTGAGCGTCTTCAGAACTCGACCACCAAACTTCTTTCAATTTTCTACCTAGACGTCCAACCTGACAAAATATGTCTGGAACGTCTTCAACAATATATGTCGGCACAACACCACCATCATCATACCTGCTCGTTGTTATTTTCCGTGTCCGGGCATGTGATCCAAAGTAGTACGACGTGAAATGAGATGTTTACGCATTCAAACTTCCAGCAACTATTGAACCTTCCACTCTTGCCAGATTTTTTGCTTTCCCTTTTAAATATTTCATGGCTTGCTCATAAGAATACATCCATCCATTATGAACAGGTCCACGAAGCAATGCGTCATACGGAAGGTGGATAACAAGATGTTCCATGACGTCAAAAAATTCGGAGGAAATATCTTTTCCAAATTGCACATCAAGATCGGGATATTCTCATCAAGTTGTCTGATTACATCTGCAGTTAAGGTGCGTACACTAAGATCTCTGAAAAAGCTCCAATGCTTACGAATAATTAATTAATGTACAAGCCAACGTAAGAAACTTTCTAATGTACATGACCAAAAAGTAATAATTAATATCTTTCATATTATTTGTTACCTGCAAGTGCTTCGTGAACATCTTTTGGAAGTAACTCCGCAAATGCAAATGGTAGAAGTCGTTGCATAAACACATGACAGTCATGACTCTTCATCCTTGAAAACTTTTGTCCATGTTGATCCACACATTTTGATAAATTTGAAACATATCCATATGAAAACTTCACATCAGATGCCACCCACTTGAACAACGCCGCTTTTGTTGGTGCTGACAATCTGAAAATGGGAACCGAAATTTTCCCATCGTTTTGAATATGCAGCTCAACCCTAGAACATAGTGCAGGCAAATCCAACCTTGAGTTCTTGTTATCTTTTGTCTTCCCAGGGACGTTCAAGAAAGTATTGATGATGTTGTCAAAGAAATTCTTCTCTATATGCATCACATCAAGATTGTGGTATAGAAGTAGATCTTTCCAATATGGAAGTTCCTAAAATATATTCTTTTTGTGCCAATTATGTTGTGTCCCGTAATCGTCGGACATATTTGCAAGAGTGTGCCAATTACCCCCATGGTGACTGTGTCTAGTCCTCCATAGTAATCAATATTTTTTTCGATTTCTTCTCTAATTAAATAGGGTGGAGCAGTGTCCCTTACAACCCTCTTTGACCGAAACAATTTCTTATTCCTTCGGTACGGATGGTTAATGGGAAGAAATCTTCGATGACAATCAAACCAGGAAGTTTTCCTACCATTCTTCAGCTGAAATGCGTCTGTGCTTCCCATACAATAAGGAAAAGATAGTCTCCCATGCGTCGTCCAACCTGACAACATCCCATATGCAAGAAAGTCACTAATGGTCCACAAAGGAATTGCTCGCATTGTGAAATTTGTTTTTGTTGAACAATCATATGTTTGTACGCCTGTTGACCATAATTTCTTCAACTCTTTTATCAAAGGCTGTAGAAAAACATCCAGTGACCTCTTTGGATGCTTTGGTCCAGGTATCACTATACTCATGAAAAGCAATTCCTTTGCCATACACATCTCTGGAGGAAGGTTGTACGGTGTCAAGAAGACTGGCCAAAGCGAGTATTGTCTTCCAGACATTCCAAATGGACTAAAGCCATCTGTACAGAGCCCAAGATAAACGTTCCGGGGGTTGCTTGCAAAATCAGGGTACACCGAATTCAAGTGTTTCCACGCTTTTGGATCAGAGGGATGATTGATCTTGCCTTCCTACTGAGTATGTTCCTCATGCCATCTCATGATGATGCCGTCTTCTCTGATTGATATAATCTCTTCAGTCTATCCTTAATGGATAAGTACCACATCCGCTGGTACGACACTCTATTCCGTCCACGTCCTTGCGGTTTATATCGCGGCTTCTTGCAAAATTTACACTCTAACAATTTTGCATAGTCTCCCAGAAGATCATTAAGTTGTCTATACATACATCTATCATCTCTGAAGGCAAGCCAAGACTATGAACAAGTTTTTGAATCTCGTAATAAGATTCAGCACACAAATTATCTTCAGGCAAATACTCTTTAAACAACTCAGCCCATGCATCCATACAAACCTCAAGTAAGTTATGATCAGTTTTGATATTCATCATCCTAGCAGCCAATGATAATTTAGAAAGACCTTCTCTACAACCTTCATAAATTGGCTCATTAGTTGCTGCTAGCATTTCGTAAAATCTTTTTGCATCCAAGTTAGGCCCCTCTACATTTTCTACCTCCTCTATAATAGATGTTGTTTCACGAAATGCATCTGTGACCATATCATGCATCCTATCATGATCTACCATATGATGATCCTCTTGAAGGTAACTTTCAAAAAGCAAATGTGGTTCCTCTCTGTTATGAATAATCTCAACCTGATTACTACTACTAGCTTCATTCCTACTATCACATTCTCCGTGGTTAAACCAGATATAGTAATGTGGAGTAAATTCTCTATTTACTATATGTTTCCAAACCGTTTCACTAGCAGCAAACTTCATATTGTTGCATTTACGACAAGAACAAAACATTTTACCTGTTTCTTGTGTGAGAGACGTTTGTCCGGCCTGGTTCATGAACATCTCCGCTCCGTTGAGAAATTCGTCAGTTACTCTTCCCCTTGAATCATTATGTACATACATTCAACTCCGAATCTCATAAATATTTTTAGACATTTCTTTTAAAGGTTTTTTTTCTTCCGTTTTAAGAATGAGGGAGAAGATCATATTTATAGAGAAATTTCAATTTTGGTAGGTAGTTAACTTAGTTGTTCAATAGATGCAAAATAGATGCAAAACCATTTGTTGTAATGAAGTCGCACATTTACGACTAATTTACAACTAATATAGTATTTAGATGTAAATTAGTCGTAAAAGTACAACCAATGCGTGACTAATGGCATTTACGACCAAAAAGGGACTACTTTTGTAATATTTGGAAAAAAGAGAAGAAAGATACTGGAATCACAAGTTCGTAGATTTTAAGCGAAACCAACGTTTTAACGTATGTCCCGCATTGATCTTTTAGAAGTTGTGATCCGAATATCTTTTTTCTCTCTTTTTCTCAGATTTTTTAAATCTTTCAACTCAATTATCAACTTTCTTTTTAAAAATATTTGTTTGGCTTTAGGAGAAAACGATGGATCTTTTATAAGAGATTTTACGACTAATTAACTTTGACGGTTTACGACCAATTAGCATCTACTTTCTCGTTTAGTCGTAACCGAGTCGTCAATTACGACCATTTAGCATCGACATGTCTTTAAACCCTAACCGAAATCCCAAACACATGTTGTCGTACATTAGTCGTAAATGAACGACTAATGTACGTCTAAGCTATCTCGTTGTCGTACATTGTTCGTTCTTCTACGTCTAATGTACGACTAATATAATTGGTAGCAAAATAACCTTGACTTTACGACTAATGCCTTAGTAGACGTAACTGAGTCGTAAAGACGATGGTAAATTACGACTACATATATGTAGTCGTAATATGTAGTCGCTAGACCAACGTTTTCTTGTAGTGATTATCAAAATAAAAATTAACATTAAATATAATTGTCATGTCACATTTAATCATAAATCATTGCATGTCACATTTCTCTGGTAAAAAATTATTGTAGAAAAGATATATGTGAAATCACTTCACAAATAATGTCTAAGAGATTAGTGTCTTTTCTTTGTAGGTTTTTTTTATCTGGTATTTTTGTTTTGAGAAAATCGCATAAAAACCTTTAAAGTGGCACTCACTAACATTTTAAACATTGAATTTATTTGACTAGCATATTAAACATTCAAGTTGGTTTATGTAGCATAAAAGACCTTCAACTTGGTTTATTTATTTGTCAAGTAAAAATTTTGACCTGTTTACCTGTCATAGCAGGTGACATATCAATATTTTTTAAAAATATTTATTTAATTAATAACAATAACTAACAATAAATAAAAATAAGACACATAAATAAGAAGTAGAAAATTACAGAAAAAAAACCACTTGAATTTAATGAAACATAAAAAATACTTTTTTAAAATTTAATTTTTTTTAAATGCCTTTTTTACAAAAACAAAAATAAATAAATAATCATATAAAAGCTCTAAAATATTATCACTAAAATTAAATAAATTCAAACTTTATCACCATTAACAGATACAATTATTTTGCCATATCATCATTAAAAGTAATATTTTGGTCATATCACTAAAGAAAGTAACGTCCTATTGCTTTTACAGAAAGTTTATTTTTATTTTTTTTCTGCATCAAAAATAAACATAAATAAAAATTTAAAAAATCAGGAAAAAATCAAAATAGTGGTTAGAAGATTAAATGGTGTATATTATCTTTTGAAAAATCAAAATATTTTCTTAAAATTTTTAAATTTTTAAATATTTTAATTTTTATATATTTGATATGGTAATATATTGATATGTTCGAAATGACAGTAATTTCAGATATATGGATAATAATGGTTTCAGTCCTATTGTCATTAGCGATATCATCAAAAATACGATATTTAATGATGACATGACGAAAAATGTACTTGTCAATATTGATAATGTTTAAAATTATTTATTTTCTAAGAATAGTTCAGAGCATTTATATGATTTTCTTAATTTTTTGTTCGTTTTTTTTGCAAGAACTTGCATTTAAAAAATATTTTAAAATTTGAAGAAATTTTATTTTTATTAAATTATGTTTTGAACTTTTTCTTTAATTTTCTAATTTTTATTTATGTTTCTTATTTTTATTTATTGTTACTTTTTGTTATTAATTAAATAAATATTTTTTTAAATGACATGTCACCTTGTCTTACAAGTAAACAAGTCATAATTTTGACTTGGCGAATAAGTAAACCAAGTTGAATGTTTTTTATGCTACAAAAGCTAACTTGAAGGTTTAATATGCTAGTTAAATAAGTTCAAGGTTTAAAGTGTCAGTAAATACCTTTTTAAAGAGTTTTTTATGCGATTTTCCCTTTTTATTTTTGTTACCGACTTCTTTTTTGGCCGAATTCCATTTCCTTGATGATTTTCTTGTTTGACT
The DNA here is from genome assembly GCA_905132765.1 of Moricandia arvensis. Classification (NCBI taxonomy): domain Eukaryota; kingdom Viridiplantae; phylum Streptophyta; class Magnoliopsida; order Brassicales; family Brassicaceae; genus Moricandia; species Moricandia arvensis. The sequence goes on along the minus strand of CAJHQP010004919.1, from coordinate 22,353 downwards.
CACATTTATTAAATGTACCAATTTGAAATTATGAAAGGCTTTGACAAGGGTGAAAAGCCCATCTCCAGCACAAGACAACTTCATAAAAAATATATCATTATCCAACACATCTGATACTACGTAAAACTGAACAAGACCACGAAGTTTTTTCAATCTATAATATATTCTTACATGTCTACTAAACAAATAGGAAACGAAAATAAACAAATGATGAGTTCGCCCTAGCCGCTCTCCCAGGCACAATTCTCGAGACTGGCTCGTGTTCACCTCCCTTCGACGCCGGAGGAGCTCGAGCTCTCCGGCGTCGGGACTCTTCATCTCGGCTGTACTTACATTGTGTTTCTCTGGCTCTTTCTCCTTACATGGCTTCCCCTCTGCCTGTGATTGTTCGTACGGAGCCTACCAGATATGTTCTCTTCTCCGGGGTTTCCCGGCCCTCCCTCCATCAACCTCTACGACGTTTTCGCTCAGTCCCCCTCCGCTCAAGCCCAAGATGCTGTTTCACTGGCGCTGGTGGCTCTCTGTTGGTCGGAGGATTCTTCAACCACCATGTACAACGGGGGTTCCCGTTTAGTGATACTACGTCCCGCATATACTCACCGTCGCACTACTGTCGGTCCACCGCCACCAAATCTCAGACATATGGTTTAAAATCTCATATCTGCGAAGCTCAACCTCTCCTTTTAAGCTCCTCTCCGGTTAGAAGACCTCTCCCGAACTCTCTGTCCACCCCTTTGCAAGCACAATGTCAGACCACAGACGTCGACATCTCGACCACCGGTGCTCGTGGGATTCCACATATTGCGCGGTGCTTAGACCCAGATTTCTGCTGGTCCAAAGGCAGGTACTTGCTCTCTCCCTCATCCCTCGCCACCGTTGCTGACCTCCTCCAAACTTCCGACGAGACTGGTTTTAGGGAGGGAAGCTACAGCGTTGTTCTTCCGCCTCCCATCCTTGAAGTTGAGTTGGGCCACGTTTTGTTAATGGGCATGCTGAGCCCAAGCGTTCTGAACCTCCTAATTCTCAGGTCAACAGCTTCAAAGCCCATAGTTGTGTGGGGGAGTTTAGCCATGTTGGGTAACTTACTAGTAATATTCGATGGATTCACCGAGATTACTACTACCGAAGCTGGTATGTGTACAATGTCTTATCTCTCTTATTTGAAGAGTTTTCACTTACTAGTGGATTCACCGAGACAATCTATATCGCCTTCATCACTATCATCCATCCCTTCGGAGATGCGGACCGTATTACCTCGTGCCTCATTTACGAGGAATGTTTCCCCTCCAAACACTAAATGGAGGTGTGTATCCTTATCTACAACTTATCTTGTGGAGCGGTCCGTTCGGGGTCTTAAGATGCAACGAATGTCATTTCGATGATATTTCTAGGTGCGGATTGGATCTTAACGTCACGCAAAGTGACTTAACTTCAAGTCTCCAGCATTGCTGTGATTCGTGCTTTGACGCATTCGAGTCTTACTTCGAGTCTGCAGTCTTTCTATCTTAGAGGTTTTCTACATTTAACTTGTATGCTTTGTTGTTTGAGACTGTTAGAGTTTGGTTAAGCTCTTTCCTTAATTGGTGTAGTTCGAATGTTTGAGTTTTCAATGAAAGTTGTGTTACAAAAAAATATATATTTACATATTTAATGGTAGGTGGAGGTGGTACTTCGGTTAGGATTATATTGCAATATCGAATAGAAGATATTTTGGTAAATAACAAAAGATATACGGCATCTATAATAAATATCAATATGCATGAGATCTTTTGGTAAATAATAAGGGCTCTAGAGTACTTTAGTAATTATCAAAACTAAGGACATATTTGTTAAATACCAAAAGATCTAGGACATTTGATAAATATCAAACCATATAGGGGCTTTATATAAATACCAAAACTTGAGAGGGAATTTCATAAATAATAAATGATTTTGTCCAATTTCATAAATACTGACATTAAATGAGCACTTTGTAAAAACAAATTCAAAAATATTGGTCCTTCAGAAAATACCAAAAGAACATTGGTAATTAACTAATATTTTTTTAACACTGAAGTTCAAAAAATGGAGGGCTCTCTGAGCCAATAGTACAAATAATGAAAAATAAAAGCCAGCAACATAAAAAGGAGGGATACCAGTAGGTACCACGCCGAGGACAGCTTAAAGAAAAAAGGATGATGAATGAGTGAGAGATTCAATAGCTGAAGACCCACTTAAGAAACAGGAGGTGAGACTGAGTTTCTTCGTTCATTCTCGAGGATGTGACGAAGCCAACCCGGTCCACCAACAGATATGTAAGATTGGGTGCGAGAGCCTTGAATAACACTGACCGCTATCTTCTGAGCAACCTTATTCCTTGATACAAAAACATGTTCTAGAGACCAAGAACCAATGAGACGAAGAAAGTGAAAGATGCCTGCCAAGAGATGTCCAAGGTCTGGAAAAAGCTCGGGCTTGAGGAGAGATTCTCGTACCTCAGGAGAGGAGGTTTCAAAAATGACACTGTTCTGTCTCAAGTTACACATACACTCCACATCCCAGTAGAGTGATTGTAGATCAGCTTCTCTTTTCGAGGAGCTGGAAGGGTAGGCTCGACGGCTGTGATGAAGTGGCTCTCCTTGGGGATTTATGGTGATCCATCTTGCACCACTGATGAGACCTGAGTTGTTCCAAGCCATTTCAACATTACACTTTATGAGGTTCAACTGCGGTCTCATCCATCCTGGAGCGGAACGAGTGACATTAGACAACGTTGGAGTATTAGAGAAAGAAGGATCGTTGGCAGTTAGCCAAATCCTTGCATCTTCCATGGCTTTGTCAACACAATCAGATGGAGAGGATCTGGAGTTCTCAAAAACTAATGCCTTCCTTGATTTCCATATGTTCCAAAGGACCCATGGGAAGGCTACGTCTCTGTCCCTTCTATCGCTGTTCTTTTTCAGGTTTGCTATCAGGAAGTGGAGATTGAGAAATACTGAGTTTGGTGAGAAGCCAGAAGATGGGAGCTTTATTTGAGAAGAGATCCCAGCTTCAACCGCAGATGGACAATGGAACAGGACGTGGCAAATATCTTCATCTGTATGACCACATGATTTACAAGAAGGATCAACGTAAGGACCTCGTGATCGTAGACGTTCTCCTACAGCTAAGGCACCTGAAAGGGCTCTCCAGAGAAAGTGACGAATTTTTGGAGGTTTTTTAAGTTTCCAGAGATGTTTCCACAGCTGTTTCTCCACCGGCGACAGAACGTGATCAGTGGAGGTAGAAGCTTTGATGGAAGTGAGAAGTTTGTAAGCACTTTGCGTAGTGTATTGACCATGATGAGTGAAACCCCAAGTGTCTGAGTCATGTGCCATGAGATTAGGCTTTATCGGAAGGATACGGTCTACATCTTCTGGAGTGAAACAATCCTTGAGTCTTGCGATATCCCAATGATGAGAGTGAGGAAACATGAGGTCGGATACCGTCAAAGTGAGATCCACAGTGCTGTCTTGTCTATACATTGGTGGTCTTGTAACAAAATCAATGATCCAGTTAGACATCCATACGTTAGAGCTAGTGCCATCACCTATCTTCCTCACCATACCTTGCTTTACGATCTCACGTCCGTAGAGAATAGATCGCCAAGCATAAGAAGGACGTGTACCAGTACCGGAATCTAGGAATAAGGAGTTTTTGAAGTATCGACTCTTTAATATCCTCGCAATCAGGGAGTCAGGTTGAGAGAAGATTCTCCAGGCTTCCTTCCCAAGAAAGGCTTGATTGAACAAACGAAGGTCGTGAAAATCTAGTCCTCCTTCTTCTTTACTCTTACAAAGTTTATCCCAAGCAACCCATGGGAGTTTTCGACGATTACCACCACTACTCCACCAAAACTCTCTCATAGCAGATGTGAGTTTGTCACATAAATCCTTTGGGAGTTTGAAGACTGACATTGCATAGACAGGGAGTGCTAGGCCAATAGATTTCAGAAGAATTTCTTTACCACCTTAAGATAAAGATTTCGCAAACCAACCATGCAGCCTATGTTGAAGTTTCTCTCGGATGAAGTTGAGAATATTAAGCTTGGATTCTTTAAAGACTTCAGGGAGACCGAGATGTGTCCCTTCGCCACCTTCTTTATCGATCTCTAAGACACGTTTTACTTCTAGCTTTGTATTAAGATCAACTTTGTCGCCAAAGATGATGGAAGATTTGAGCTTGTTAATTTGTTGGCCAGATGCTTCGCCATATACACTGAGGCAGCGAGAGATTTCAGCACTTTCAAACACATCCGCCTTGCACATAAGTAAGCTATCGTCTGCAAATAATAGGTGATGCACACTTGGGCCCGCGGCGTCCAACCGAATACCATGAAGACGACCTGCTACTTCAGACTGGTTAAGCACATTGACTAAGGCCTCAGCACAGAGTATAAATAAGAATGGAGAGATAGGATCCCCTTGTCTGATGCCACACTCTGGGCGGATGAAGCCATGCGCACGATCGTTGAGAAGAACAGTGTAAGAGACAGAGCTGACACATGCCATTACCCATCTCACCCAGACTCTGTCAAACCCAAATTTCTCTAACAAAATTTCCAAGAAATTCCATTCTACGCGATCAAAAGCCTTAGACATGTCCGTTTTGATAGCCATGTATTGAGAGCTAAGAGCAGGGTTCGTTCTGAGACCATGTACCAGTTCATGAGCAACAATGATGTTATCAGTGATGAGTTTCCCGGAGACAAAGGCACCTTGCGTATCAGATATAAGAGAAGGTAAAATAGGTTAGAGACGATCTGAAAGAAGCTTGGATATTATCTTGTATTGCACTGAGAAAAGGGCAATAGGTCTCATATCTTTCAATGAGTCTGGATTCGGGATCTTTGGTATCAAACATAATTGAGTATGGTTCCATCCAGGAGGCATGGCAGAGGATTTACAAAAATCGCGAACATCCTCAACTACTTTGGCACCAACAATGTGCCAGAAGTTTTGATAAAAGATCCCTGACATACCATCTTCACCAGGTGTGCTTCCACCTTTGACTGCAAAAGCTGCTTTTTTAATTTCATCAGGAGAGAACTCTTTTGTCAAGCTTGTATTCATTTCAGGTGTGACCCGACTAGCAAAACCAGTAAATAGAGTTTCCAAGTCAAAGGGGTTAGAGCTCATAAAAAGCTCTCTAAAGAAGTCAACCGCTATCTGGCCTTTAGTTCCCTCAGAGAAGTGTTCGACATTAAGGTTATCCTTTAACATAAGAACCCTGTTTCGAATCTTCTTACCTTTCACCACGTTATGAAAGTAAGAGGTATTTCTGTCACCCTCCTTAATCCACCGCTCTCGGTTGCGTTGGCGCCAGAATCTTTCTTCTTCTTTGTGGGCAAGAGCCAACTCTGTTCGAAGCCTACTCAAAGAACGAGCACTAGGGTGCAGTCTAGCAATTTCTTTCTCTAGTTCCTCTTGAAGCTTCTGAATGCGGTTCCTAGAGTTAAATTTGTTAACTTGTTTCCAATGTTAGAGTTCGCGACGACAGACAGCTAAGCGATCAATAAGCGAGGTGGCATTACCAGAGTCAGACCAAGCTTTGCGTACTGCATCTTCAATACCCGCTTTTCCAATCATTCTTTTATCAAAATAGAATTTGCCTGAGCCTTTAACCGCTTCTTCCAATACAAAGGACAGTAGAATAGGTCTATGGTCTGAAGCCCACATAGCCATATATTCCAAGCTTGAGCGAGGAAAAGGTTGGAACCATTCATCATTACCAAAGCTTCTGTCGAGACGGCATTGAACCCAAACTCGGTCACGCAAACCCGCCCAAGATAACTGATTCCCTTCAGACCTCACCTCTTTTATTTTGCAGTTTTCAGCCATATTTCTGAAGTTCCAAAAGGTAGAGTCATTACGCGAAGAACCTCCAAGCTTTTCATCATTATTCATCAGCTCGTTAAAGTCGCTTATCAACAGCCATGCGCTGTCACGTAATAGCCCAATGCTAATAAGTTTATCCCAAACTAGTTGTCGCCTCTGTCTAACTGGATCACCATAGACACATGAAAGGTGAAACATAAGGGACCCAAGCTCAATACGAAGATCAATAATTCTCTTATCAGAGAATAAAACTTCAACCTTGTAACAATCTTTCCAAAAAACTGCCAAGCCTCCACTTAATCCAATAGGCTCAACAGTAAAAACATTATCATAACCCAGAGTATCTTTCAATCCGAACATGTAACCATTCTTTTGCTTAATTTCAGACAAAAATAAAAAATCCAGAAAATATGATTTACGCATCTCCGTCAGTCTCTGAACTGTCTCAGGGCTTCCTGCTCCTCGACAGTTCCAGCTCAGAATGCTCATTGGGATGGCAGCGGCTTCAAATCGGAAGCCACCATATTAATTTTGGTTTTTGTTGCTTTGTTTCCTTGAGTTTCCGTAGAGCTGTCTGCTTTCCTCTTAGAAGTACCCGCTGCATCTGATGGTTGATGTTGCTTGAGAGGCCTGGTAGTATCGCTGCGAGTTGGTCTAAAGCGTCTCACCCAAGCAGGGGGCCTACGCCTGTTATTCATCTTCAACTTGGAAGTCCCGGTAGAAGAAGAGGAGCCAGAGGCTCCCACATTAAAAACCGTTGGATTTTCAAGTTGAAAAGGGGGCACATGGTTAGGTCTGGAAGTCGAAACAGCCTTGTCTTTAGATTGATTCAAGACATGAGCTGAAATTGTGTGGTGGGGCATCTCATGTACACCAGTAGGATCCATAATACCATAGTCAAATACGTGGCCTTTCTCCTTGTTGAGGTTGTGGGAGATCTTCAGGAGCTTATTGTGAGAGTTAGATTTTTCCATCTCAATGGATTGTTGAACACGCATAATGTGAGCCCGACGTTCTGTCTCGTCGGCGTGAGAGATGTACAGAAGGGCCGCTTGACGTTCTGCATGGGGAAGCACGGGAAGAGAGGAGGGAATCCCGGAGGTGTTTCAAGACCACATGGGGCGGATGGGATAGGTGGTTCAACCAGGGGAAGAGATTTCTGAGTCACTATTATCTGTGCCCTGTAAGGTTTGCGTTTGGTATAGGGACAAACTATCTTCTCATGCGTGAGGCGTCGACAGTGAAGCATCTCTTATGTAGCTTCTCATATTCATATTCAATGACCACCGTTTCACCAGAGGGAAGATTTAAGTTCTTAGCTTCAGTAGCAGGATTGTCGACATTGAATAGGACTTTGGCTCGGATATAATCAGTAGTTTGAGATACCTTGGGATCATAGGCTATCTCTTCTACTTTTCCGATTTTGGATGCAAGAGTGAACATCGTACCAGTAGTGTAGTGGTTGATGGGTATATGCCTGATACGGATCTAGACTTCAAAGGTAGAGAGAAAGTCACGAGGGGGTTAGGGATCCATCTTTCCAAGACCATTGTCCAGTGATTGTAGGACCAAGGCCTATCCCTCAGTACTGTGATTAGGTCTTCCTCTCTTTGGAAGACAAACTGGAAACGATCCTGGGAGAGAGCTATGCCCGGACCCTGTCATACAGTCGCCAAGCACGCGGCATGTAATCAATCATTTTTGCCATAGGTTGCGCGTCGGGATTCAAAAGCCGTCCTAAGACACTGAGAGCATTCTCATCAAAAACTCTGAACTGGGGCTCATCAGGGAGGACAATAGGGTCGTCGTCATCCATGGACATGGATCTTATAGCTTTGTGCAGATTATCAGCCATTGGTTTCACTGGAAGGCAAACACGGAGAAGACTCGGAGAAACTGAATGGAGAAGATCAATGGAGGCGGAGGAGGACTTCGAGGAGGCAATAGAAGAGAACTCCGAAACAGTTTTGAAGGAAAGCATAAATTAAGGTTGATTGAGAAGTATAAAGGGGAAGAGGTTGGGAAAAAGGAAACTCAAAATATTTTTGTAAGTAAAGAAGCTCTGTTTTTAGGAAAGAAGAACAGGGTAAGGAAAATGCAAATATTTAGATTTAGGAGGGTAAGGAAAGAAGTAAAAAGAAGGAGAAATAACTGTGGCAAGGATTGCCGGTAAGGAGATCCACTCGCGTGAGAGAGATTTTTTTAAAAAAGGAAACCGGAGATTTACGGTGGAGAGCGATTTTGTAATTCTCTGTTAATTAACTAATGTTTATGAAGTTTAAAAAGACACTAAAAGTTATGAATGTATTTAAGGTAAAATTTAACAACTGAGGTAATTATGAGATTTATAAAATCATTCAACTTGATGTTTTATTGTTGAAATTATGTTTTATTATATTTAACTCACAGACTTTTTGAGATATTGTTAAGATGCATTTAAAATCTTTCAAATTTCCCACTTTAGTTAACCTTATATCACTAAATTAATAAAAAAAGGTTCCGAGTTTGATTAGCCATATCAAAGATACGGAACCAGTATAAACATTTTGAATATCTTTGATACAAAAGTAATGGCTGTGGAGGCTGATGGCATTGAGGTCTTTGAGGGTACACGTTTCACGAATACCTTACTCCGATGAAGTGCTTGAGATTGTTTATAATGAGAGGCGAAACCACTATAACACTGGAACTCATTCGAACCAGATTCTTCGTCACTATGATATTGATTTCACCAATATATATAAGCATGGAAAAAATGATCTAATAGATAACTTTCAGTTTAATATGTGGGCTTTGGGTTTGACTCTCGAATTAAGGTTGGCCCATTTGACAAACTTGTTGAGTCATTGCTGGGCAGGTTTGGTTGGGCCGTATACTCTTGAAGCCCAATGCCAGAGACGAGAGTTTGTTATAACGGCCTAACGTTATCGTCTTCTTCTTTGCGCGACCTGAAACAAAAAGGAGAGACGAGAGAAACAGAGAGAAGCGATCACGGAGAGATAGATTCAAGAGAACGAGTTCTACCTGAGACAATCGATCGGAAACGGAGTCGGAGAGTCTCCGGTGACATCATCTTAGCAGGATCCGATTACCGGATAGTGTATTTCGGAGGTAATCACAACACATCTTCTCCGGTGTATTTATATTGTGTTGTATCTATATTACCAGAACTTGATAACAAATCTAGTGAATCGTTGAGGGCATAGCACATCCCCGGACAGTAGGAAACGAAGTCCGGGTTACCAAATTTCTCGTGCGTACTCTTGCTTGTTTTCATTGTTAGATCTTGCAAAACAAAATAATCTCAATCAATCTAATACTCAAGGAAACCAAGAAGAACTAAGGATCTGAATCGAACTAGTTAACAAGTGGTATCAGAGCATTTGGTTGAGGTACAAGTTGTATATTGGAAGCTATCGAAATGGATCCTACACCAGGTCGCTTCGAGATGGAAAAGTTTGATGGTAAAGGAGATTTTGGGATGTGGAAATTTAAGCTTCTTGGTCATCTTGAGATCCAAGGACTAGCATCAGTACTTGATGATAATGCAACGCTCTACAAGGACTCAGGTAAACTCGAAGATGGTGCTGAACTAGTCTTGGATCCAGTCAAGGTTGCTAAGGACACCCGGGTTAAGAATCTAATGGGAACATGTCTAAGTGACATGATTTTAAGGAAGGTGATGCACGAGTCTACAGCTTATGGAATGTGGAAAGCTCTTGAAAGGGATTATCAGACTAAGACCTTGCCGAACATGATATATCTCAAGCAACAGTTTGCTAGTTATCGAATGGAAGAGACTAAGACGATAGAAGAAAACATGGATGGTTTCCTAAAACTGGTGGGTGATCTAGCAAGTCTTAACATAAATGTCAGTGACGAGGATGAAGCCATTCAACTTCTTATCAGTCTACCATCTCAGTATGAAGCACTGGTCCATACCTTAAAGTATGGAACATGCAAGGATACGCTTACTGTTAGAGAGGTGGTCAGTTCAGCTTATGCTAAGGAAATTGAGTTGAAGCAAAGAGGATTGTTTGGAAAAGGTGGACGATCAAGTTCTGAAGGTCTTTATGTTGGGTCAAGGGGAAGACCAAACAAGAGGAATGATCGTAACTACAACAACAATCGTTTTGGAAAAGGTAGATCAAAGTCAAGGGACTACTGGTCTAAATCTAAGCCTAAGTACAACAAGGATCAAAAGACTGGCTGCTTCATTTGTGGCAAAGATGGTCACTGGAAACGTGAGTGTCCGCAAAGGTATAATAAGACACAAACATCAGATGATGCTGCGAACTCAGTTTCAGCTCGAAAACAGCTATTGGTACTTACTGTGAGTACTAACGATTCTAAAGATAGGAAGATTCTAGATTATGGGTGTACTTTCCACATCACATCACAAAAGGGATGTGATGTTTGACTACAAAAGCATTGATGGTGGAAAGGTTCTAATGGCAAACAACACTCAATGTGATGTCAAGGGAATTGGAAAAATCAGGATTGTGAATGCTGAAGGGACAGAGGTGATACTTATTGAAGTTAGACACATGCCATAAATTAGCAGAAGCCTAATTTCATATGGAATGCTCGAAAAGGCTGGATGTACCTACAAAGGTGAGAGTTTCAAAGTGGCATTCTCTAAGAATGGGGAAAAGGTCATTTCGGGAAATTATCATGAAGATCTCTACTATCTTCAAGGATCCGTGCCTAAAGTTGAAGTAAATCTTGCAAAGGAAGAGCCTAATATGACTGACTTGTGGCATTCAAGGCTGGGTCATATGAGTGTATCTAAAATGAATGTTTTGGTCAAGAACGGGTATCTTAAGATCAATGTTGTTGAGGACTTAAGGTTCTGTGAGAGTTGTGCTCTTGGAAAAGCTCACAAGCAAAGTTTCAACAAGGCTAAACACACAACTAAAGGAATTCTAGATTACGTTCATTCTGACCTATGGGGTTCTCCTTCGACTCCAGAAAGCCTTGGAGGATGCAAGTATTTTGTCAGTTTCGTAGATGACTATTCTAAAAAGGTTTGGGTTTTCTTCCTAAAGACTAACTATGAGGTTTTTGATCGTTTCAAAGAATGGAATCTAGAAGTTGAAAATCAAACGGGAAAAAGTCTTAAGTGTCTCCGAACAGATAATGGTTTGGAATTCTGTAATTATAAGTTTGATCAGCTTTGTAAGGAGACAGGAGTTAAAAGGCGACGCACATGTACCTACACGCCACAATAAAACGGGGTTTCTGAAAGGATGAATAGGACTATAATGGATAAGGTCAGGAGTATGTTAGCCGAAACAGGTTTGGGGTCCGAGTTTTGGGCTGAGGCAACATCTACTGCAGTCTATTTGATAAACAGAACTCCAGGTTCAAGTATTGACTTTGAGATTCCAGAGGAAAGGTGGTCAGGAGGAAAGATTGACTTGTCTCATATCAGGCAATTTGGTTGTTCTGCTTATGTTCTCAGAGTTCAAGAAAAGACGAGTCCTAGAGCTGTGAAGGGGACATTTGTTGGTTATCCGTTTGGAGTGAAGGGTTACAGAGTTTGTATTCAAAATGAAGGGAAGTGTGTTACTAGCAGAAATGTTGTGTTCCATGAACAAGAATTGTTTAAAGACACGTTGAAGAGTCCCATTACTGATATTGATAAAGATTCAGGTGATTTGAACAATGCTAGAAAAGGAAAGAAGAAGGTGTCATATAATGATGATCTTATACTAGGTTCTACTCCTTATGGGAATCACAAAGGAGCATCAACTTCAGGTGGAGTTATTTCTAATTCAGAAGAGGAAAGTTCTCAAGATTCGGAAAGCTCAGATGAATAATCAGATTCATATTTGGGAACTGGTATTACTGTGAGTTATGGAGATGCTTCGTTAGACGAATATGTTATAGCTATAGACCGGGTAAGAAGACAGAATATTAAAGCACCTTCTAGATTTGATGATGCTAATCTGGTAGCATATGCATTGAGTGTGGCTGAAGAATTAGAGGTCGAAGAACCTAAATCCTATACTGAAGCAATGAGGACTAAAGAACGGAAATTCTGGCACAATGCAGCTAAGGAAGAAATGGTTTCGCTTGAAAAGAACAGAACGTGGGATCTGATTGAACGACCTAAGGATCAAAAAACAGTCGGATGCAGATGGATTTTTAAACTGAAGCCTGGCATTCCAGGAGTGGAAGATAGAAGGTTCAAAGGAAGGGTTGTGGCAAAGGGGTATTCTCAGAAAGAAGGGAAGATTACACTGAAATTTTCTCACCAGTGGTCAAGCATGTCTCCATTCGAATTTTCTTATCACTGGTGGTTAACTTTGATATGGAGTTAGAGCAGATGGATGTCAAAATAGCTTTTCTACATGGCGATCTAGAGGAAAGAATTCTTATGGAACAGCCTAAGGGTTTCATTGAAAAAAGAAATGAGAATAAGGTGTGTTTACTAAGGAAATCCCTATATGGTTTAAAGCAATCTCCTAGACAGTGGAATCTTAAGTTTGATGGTTTCATGAAGAAGCAAAAGTTTATCAGAAGTGAGTTTGACTCATGTGTCTATATGAAAGATGTTGACACATAGAAAGCAATCTACTTGCTCCTATATGTTGATGACATGCTGATAGCTTCTGGAAACAAGACTGCTATAAAAACTCCAAAGGACAGTTTGAGTGGAGCATTTGAAATGAAAGATTTGGGGAAGGCATCCAGAATTCTTGGAATGGATATTATTCGTGAAAGAAATAAGGGAATTCTAGTTCTATCTCAGGAGAAGTATCTAGAGAAGGTTCTGAAAACATTTGGAATGTTTGAAGCTAGATCAGTTGTCACCCCTACAACGTCTCATTTCAAGTTAAAAAGTTTACATCCTAAAGAGAGAGAGGAAGAGTATGAATATATGAAAGACGTTCCTTATGCGAGTGCTGTTGGGAGTTTGATGTACGCTATGGTTGGATCAAGGCCAGACTTAGGGTTCACAGTTGGTTTGATCAGTCGATTCATGTCTAATCCTAACAGGGATCATTGGGAAGTAGTGAAGTGGGTCTTGAGATATGTAGCAGGAGCCTACAGTAAGTGTTTAACATTTACAAGGAATACAGAGTTCAAGGTGGAGGATTTCTCAGACTCAGACTATGCTACGGATTTAGACAAAAGAAGATCAGTCTCAGGGATTGTGTTTCAAGTTGGGGGTAATACTGTATCCTAGAAATCAGTACTACAGTCAGTGGTGGCGCTATCAACCACCGAGGCAGAATTCATGGCCTTAACACTAGCAGTGAAAGAAGCTATTTGGTAAAAGAACTTTATCACGGAGCTAGGATACAAACAAGACAGTGTAAGGATACACTGTGATTCTCAGAGTGCAATTGCCCTATCTAAAAACGCAGTACATCATGAAAGGACTAAACACATGGATACACAGTTCAATTTCATCAGGGATATTGTGTCTAAGAAAATCGTCAACCTAGCGAAGATACATACATCTAAGAACCCTGCTGATTTCCTAACTAAGTGTGTACATGGTACCAAGTTCCAGCTCTGCTGTGAACTGCTCAGTGTCTGCTGAGAATGATGATCGGCTCCGGGTAACTCCATAAAGGGCAAAACATGCAGAAGCAAATGAAAGGTTGGGGTTAGTCTTCTGCAAACATCTGAATATTTAAATGAAAGTATAGATTCAGATAAGAAAGAGAGTTACCCGTAGAGAGACAGAGATTGAGACAGATCTCTGTTGCTGGTTTGGAAGGTTTCTGGTTTTGGGTGGAGTATCCGAAAGAAGGTACGGTTGTTGATATGTTACAGATTCAGATCTGCAAAATCAAAACAGGGAAACGACATATCTGTGGTTAATATGAGTGGGTAAAAGCTTGAAAGATACATGCATGAAAGGGAAGTTAAGATCTGAGAAGTGTATTACCTTTCAGTGGAAGCGAGTTGAAGCTCATTAAGTTTTCCCACCTGGAAAGCTCAGATCGGGAACATGCAACAACAAAGAAAGAAATTTGGAGTCAGGTTTCTTACATATTTTGAAATCAAAAGTATATCAACAGGTTTCAGTTGATGGCTAAGGAAGAGAAGGAACCGAGAAGGGTCTTACCAGGTTAACAAGGAAGAGTTTCAGGTGAGAAACAAAGGGTTCTTCTACTGGTCTCGTGACAGATGGTTTAGAGAGAAAGGGAGAGCTAAATGGCGACAAGAGAGCACTACAAGAAATATGAGTATTGGTAGCTGTTCGCGGTAGCACGAATTCACCAACTGCTATTAAAAATGTCAAAAACGGAACGCAACTCTATCATAGCATTAAATTCGAGCTAGGAAAAAAGTTTGTTAAACAGAAACATAAAAATCACAGATTTCGTTTATGATAACACTTTGGTGTTAAAATTTTACTTTTGTCCGCCAATACTTAGAAAAAAATTTCATTATTCCCTCTAATTTTTCTCCATCTCTCTTCTCCAATAATAATTAATTTTTATTCTTTTTCATTTCTTCAATCTATCTATCTTCTCTTTCTCGTCATCTTCTTCAATCCCATTCCAATGGAAAACACTGATTCACCCTGTTCAAAATCAAAACTTAGAAACCCTAATTCCATGCCAATCGAAGACACCGATGAAACCGAACATGGTGGCGCCTCTTGTCAACTCTTGAACCTCACCGCCGTGTCTCTGTTTATCAATCCGCCGTTCCCTTCTTCACACCGCAGTCTCGCCGTCGTCGTTACATCGGAGCTCTCATCCGTCGCAATCCATCGCTGAGTTCTTGCTTCACCTAACCACAACACAATAGCACCTGCTCCAAATCAAGGTCCTCTAGCACGTTCTTGCTTCACAGCCGGCATCTCCGTCTTGTTCCGTTCTCGCCGTCACCGGAATCATGCCTCACCGTCGAGAACGAAATGGAGAAGAGCAACAATGGTGAATTTTGAACTATTTGCAAATATGGTCCTTCATATTTTGTAGAGTTTTGTTTTTCCCCAAGCTTGTGAAAGGTAGAAACGAATCTAAAAGAAGTTGATTTGATTTGAGTTTCTCTTGGATGCTTGATGGCTGATGAATTGATTTGTGGGTGTTTTGTAAGTTTGATTTCAGAGATGGAAAAGCATTACAAGTGAAAGCAGCCAAAAAAGTTGTACTGAAATTGCAAGTGGATGATGCTCATTTAACTTGTCTTGTGTCTGAATCGCATGTGTTGTGACTGTATTGGAATGTAGATAACGTGTATGATTCTCTGCGGTTCTTTTTTCTCCCTTCTTTCTTCATGGTTTGTTGAGAGCTTTCTGAAAAATTAAAGTTTTGTTTTCTGATCTTTGCAGATATTTAACAAGTAAATCTTACATTTTCTTGGCTCTTTAGTGGCAAATAACTACTAAGTTCGTTTTCTTCTCATAACTTATAAAAGCTTTGATTCTAACAACTTATGTTTTGATACAGCACAAACGTTTCTTGTATGAGTAACATGTGTCCTAAGACTAAGTCTTTTAATCTATATAATTACATAAACCATATCTGCTAAACATCTGATTTATCCTCTGCTTATGTTGCCAGCTTTATATGGCCTTCATATAAACTGTGGTGGTGATGAACTAACGATGACTACATATGAAGTAGAATAGCGGATACAACGGATAGCACCTTCTATGACAGTAGAAGAGGTTGGGTTTATAGATATTGGGTGTGTGTGGTAATGTGCAGGGTAAACTTGAGGTTATATATTTTGATATTGTGAGTGAGGCGAAAGGTGTTGTAAGGCTGTGACTAAGAGTTTTCGGGTCATGGTTACGATTGGGACGTTGGAGATAAGTTGTGGTTAGCAATCTTAGGAATTGTTTTGATTTATCTGTATTTTGGTTGATATATGAAATAATGTATATTGTATAAATTTAATGAAATAGAAATTTTTATTTATAGATCAACTTGCACTGTATAGATGAAATATTTATTTATATATCATCACTGCACAAAAATAATTGTACTTTAATTAATATATTTGAGTATAAAATTAAAGAATACTATAATGGTAATTAGAGTTTTGTTATAAAATATTTATATATATAATTCTGTGGAATTTACATGTTTAGTGTGAAATATAAGATGGAGTTTGGTGTACCTCAAATCCTAAACCCCAAAAATTAACTCCAAACCTTATATTATACTTCAAACCCTAAATCTCAAAACTTAAATTCAAACCACATCCAAATTCTATATTATACATTTCAAAATTTTAAATTGTTACTTTAAATTCAAGCAAATACACTACAATTATATGTTCTAATACCCTAAACCCCAAACTAAAACTCAAATTATATACCTATTCCTAAATCTTAACCCTAATCCTTACAAATAATATCACAAATTTAAATTATAAACATCAAAGACTATATCTTAAATATACATCCTAAATCTAATACCCTAAACCCTAAAATTAAATCTTACATACAAAGTCATAAATTTAATCTTTTTTGAAGTTATAATATAATTTGTAAACTCTTTTTAAAGTTCTAAATATTTTTTAAATCTCAAACCATATATTTAGTTTTAAATCTTTAACCTAGACCTTAGTTCACAAACTTCATATAAAACTATATCAGCAAACATTAAATTTTAATTTTTAATATTTAATCAATCACACAACATGTAAAAAGTTTGATACAAAATTTAGATTTCAAAATTTAAACTATAATATCAAATTATTCGATGTTTTGAATAATTTTTATAATAACTATAAATAATAAAAAGATCATCTGTATTATTTATTTTGAGCCATTGATGAGTTTAGATCAAAGGCCCAAATTTAATTCTTTTATCTATCTTCACCCTTTGTTTCTATTGGTTAGGCGTGGATCACCATTTTCACCGTTAGATTGTATCGAATCAACGCTTAAGATTAATTGTTTTTTCCATTGTTTTTAATTATTTTCTGAGATCTGAACAGATTCCGTTCTTGACACGAGAGAGAGAGAGAGAGAGAGAGAGAGAGAGAGAGAGAGAGAGAGAGACGAAACAGAGAGAATAGAGAGATGGAGATGGTCGAGAGAGGAGAAGATGCGACGGCCGGCCACCACACCACCTCTATCATTTCTCATACCCTTGATTGAACCATGTTAGGCGTCAAAGAAGGTAAACGGGTCTGATAGAGATGTGTCGGAGAAGACATGGGAAGAGGCTCGTCGATCCCGTCACACTCACTTCGATTCCGTCGCAGTCTTTCACCACCACCACGGTTACTTCTCTATTTGTCTGTCTATCTCTCTCTCTCTATCTCTGTTTTGAATCTGTTTTTTTTTGTTCATGGGGCAGAGCTGGTGGTCGTGAGCAGAGGAGACAATATATGGTGGTATGGGGGACTGGAATTAATTACATACATTAATCTGTTTGTATACATGTGTTAACTTGTTCTGGTAACCATAGTTTTAGATTTTGTTGGTATGTTCTGTTATTATGTACATTGGAGCTCTGATCAATTGCAAATTTCGATGATTCATGTGGTGGGAGTTTGAAGCCTCAATGGAATTGGAGTCGAGAAATATAAAAGAGAAGTGATAGAGTTGGTTCAGAGGCAAGGGAAGAGATACAGATTAAAAAGTTCGATGGTGGTGGAAGAGGTTGATGCACTTGACGGCGGCGAAGAGTTGGTGCTGAGATAGGATTTTTTTTATAGGTTAAGCTGGTTTAGTTTTTCTTTTAATTTCTAAACCGGGTTTGTGTGTAAACCTTAGGTTAATTATGGTTTGATATAATGTTTTTAATTTGTTTATGGTTTAATGTATTCTTTAATTATTTGTATAATGATTTTAATCAATACAATTTAATTTTTATTTATGAATTAATTTACCGTTTTATTTTTAATTAATTAAATTTTAATAAATCAATTTCATATTTTTAATTATTTGATTTTTGATTATAGCGTTATATCTCTATTATTATAAATTATGTTATGACAAAAGAAAAATACCATACAAAACCGTATAACAGCAAAATTATAGTGTTATTAAAATATTTTAATATAACAAAACTTAAATGCTACAATATCTCTAATTATTGTAGCACATGAAAATACGCTATGATATGAGGGGGGGGGTCTATTATAGCTGCGGCTGTCAGAGCGTTTACAAAAACGCTACCAAAGCCCTATAGTAGCATTTTTCGGGTGCTACCAATATCGATATTTCTTGTAGTGGAGAGAACATACAGAACACTTCTGAGGGTTTTCGTGTAGCTTATCCAAAAGTCAAGAGGTGAAGATTTGTGGGATTTGGGCTTGACTCTCGAATTAAGATTGGCCCATTTTTCAAACTTGTTGAATCGTTGCTGGACAGCTTTAGTTGGGCCGTATACTCTTGAAGCCCAATGCCAGAGACGAGAGTTTGTTATAACGGCCTAACGGAATCGTCTTCTTCTTTGCGCGACCTGAAATAAAAAGGAGAGACGAGAGAAACAGAGAGAAGCGATCACATAGAGATAGATTCAAGAGAACGAGTTCTACCTGAGACGATCGATCGGAAACGGAGTCGGGGAGTCTCCGGTGACATCGTCTGAGCAGGATCCGATTACCGGATAGTGTATTTTGGAGGTAATCACAACACATCTTCTCCGGTATGTTTAGATTGTGTTGTATCTAGATTACCATAACTTGATAACGAATCTAGTGAATCGTTGAGGGCATAGCACCTCCCCAGACAGTAGAAAATGAAGTCCGGGTAACCAAATTTCTCGTGCGTACTCTTGCTTGTTTTCATTGTTAGATCTCGCAAAACGAAACAATCTCAATCAATCTAATACTCAAGGAAACCAAGAAGAACTAAGGATCTGAATCGAACTAGTTAACATAATATAATCGGGATTGGATGAACTAATAACAAATAAGAAACTATTCTCACGTTTAAAGGTTGAAAGTACATATATAGTGCATGTAACTATTCCAAAAAGCATTGTCCAAATTATCATGCCAAGCGAAAGTCATCCTGTGAGAAGGGTTTGAATCAACTTTAGCCTAAATTTTCTCTTCTTAAAACTCAAGATTTAATGGGTTTTTCAAATTGAGGAAATTTTTAATATGTTATAGGGTTCATAGAAGAACCAAGAACAAATAGAAAGAATTAGGCAATGGTGGATGGGTATTGATTTATTTCACAAGGTTTATCTTTTCATACCTATACATGAAGAGTAAGTTTTTTCTTCTTTTTTTTTAACACATTAGTAAGTTTTTTCTTCTTTTTTACAACTTTATCAGAAGAACATTAGAGAAAACATTGTCGCTTCAACTCGTTTAATTTTTTATGTTTCATAAGATATCTTGTTACATGTTTTAGTTTCCACTGGATCCAAGTAATTATGTCTAAACTAGACAAAGAACGTGAACATGGACTGACAATACTTCACCTGGATTCTTTAGTAGGAACACAAATGAAAAAAAAAATTGTTGAAATTGTCAAAATGTGGAAGAACATAAGCTGTATCTTTTTATGTGCTGGCGTTCAATGCATATGGTTTAAATACATAAAAAGATACTAAAACTATTTGAAAGTTTATATATCATCTTCACTAGATTTCATGTCAACTTTTTTTTTGAAACTATCCATGTCAACTTGTTGCAGGCTTCTAATAAAAGAATGAAATCACGCTTATTATATTTTGGATCTATCATTTTCAGATAATATGCACAAACTTAAGACATGATAAATAACCATAACGTACATGTTTGGATTTTACCATCACAGTCCCATGATTCGAGGAAAGCTTTTTTTAGACAATTTCTTTTGGAATCTAAATAATTAAAGTCAGAACCATATGAGCAGTCACATTATCTTATGGCTTTCTTTTTGTGAAGCCAAGTTCAACAACATAATAATAAGTTTGATTGTGGTGTGACTTTGCAAACTCTCTTCTTAATAACAAATCACATGTTCAACAACAATTCGTTTGGAAAAGAAGAAGCTTATGCTCTGAGATATATAATAGAACGAACCCCCACCTTATTTCGGAGGCATAGATAGTCGTTTGGAAACTTGGATCTTAGATGGTAAGTTTAGTCTCAATGGAATCGACTACACTTCCCATAAATAAGCCTCCAAACCAATCCGTAGATTCCACTGTACGTAACACTTCTCTCTTCTTCAGTAGGATTCTATAGCATTTTGCAAATTCATCATATATGTGAAAAAACATAAATGGTACTCTATCTGCAGATGGTATCAAGGGTTTCTATAAAAAGTTATGGGACGTTGCATTGCACACGAAAGACTGTGTAAGACCTTTCATCGCTCTCAAATATCACATAGCCGATGAAGAAGAAGATCCCTACATCTATATATGGGATTAACATTGCGGAAAGTATCTTTTCTTATGATTTATCTTACATCTCCTGGTCCAGTTTATGTCACTGCAACAAACACTCTTACGTTAGCAACGTTCATGAGACTTGACATGGTGCAGCTGCCGAGAAGAAAGGCTCTCAGATTAACCTAGCTGATCATCATACATACTGGAACTTGTCCGCAGCGACTCATGAAACGTTCTTGGCCACATGATCCATATTTGGGGTCCACATATAACCCATGTGGATCAACACAATTCATACATGCGAGGTTTTTCTGGGAAAAGGAACTCCTCTCAGGTTTCCCCAAGGAGGAATGGATAGGCGAATCATAGGAGAGGTTAGTATCAGATATGATCACAACTACGCATTGGACTTCCCTGATCAGGAGAAGGACCAGCAGAAACACGCGACAAAGCTAAGGGACAGTGCGAGTGGAACACATGGTTTTATATTTATGTGGTTTGGGTGATAAAGGATTGAAATAAATAGCGTTTGAGCTCTTCAACTTTGGTATGAACCTATTGTACAAAAGGATCTTTTGGAATTTCCTGTAATCTTCTTATGTTTTCTTTGAGAGGGCTTTGTCTCCAGGAAGTCGTTGCACTTCGTTGGCTTTGGACTCCCATAATCCTTTGGGCTTTGTATATAAGTTCATCAGAGTTTCTTTCATTAAAATAATTTCAGTGTGAAAAAAGGAGACTTGGAATTTAAGAGACATTAATTTTCTGTTTTAAATAATCAACTAGATTTTGATCCGTGCTTCAAAAGAGCGAGTTTTCTATTATAAATTTTTTTATATGATTCAGTATTTTGGAATTGTTTTACATTGTCGTGTTACAAAGTCAATATTATATCTAAAAATGATTTTTTTTCTTTAAAAAAATCTATAATTTATGAATTAGTTTATTTGAGATTTGTTTATGTACACTCTTATGTAACTCTCTCTTCGGCCTGAGTTTTTTACCGGATCCAAAAACTGAACTGGAACCGAGCAAAAATACAGTCTCGGTTCGGGTCCGGGTCCAGAATTACCTATTGAGTGTTTTTTAGACTCGTGGGTATTTGTTCGAATCTTGGTCCTACCCGAGACCTTATCAGCGAAGTCCTCGAAATGTTTTGTGTATATAAGGTATATTTGGTTATTCAGACATGTTTTTAGTATCACTAATATTTATTAAGGTTCGGGTTTTTGGTTATAGATTCGGGTTCCGTTAAAATTTCACATTAAAAAAATATATATATTGGGTATTTGGATAAATTTTTGGGTATTTTTCGGTCTTTGGGTCAGATTCAGGTAAAATTTTGGGTCTTTTGGGTATTTGAATATTTTTGGGTATTTTTTAGGGTTTTCAGGTATTTTCGTGTAGTATGTATTATTTCAACTTTTCGGAATTTCAAATCTTTTCGGGTTTTAAATGCCCAAACCGATCTGATTTGTTACATACCAAACGAATTACAAGTATTTGAATTATGGATGCGAACCCACCCAAACCCGGAAGGAATCTATCCGAATCCAAACTAATTTTTTTTCAAATATCTAGTTAAGTCCAAATGCTTAGGACTCGAAAGACTTGGACCCAAAAGGTACGATCCATATCCGATCCGGAGACCCGAGTGCCTATGCTTACTCTCTCATTTTATTTTGTATGCATTTTATAAGAGTTACAACTGTTGAGTTCTTTTGACTAATTTAATAGTGTAGATTAATAGGGTTTTTAATAGTTTGTAAACTTATATTAAATAAAAATTATTTTATTATAAATACTTTTATAAAACTGATTTAATGTAATATATATAATTTTGTATTTAACAGATGGTTTGTTAAAGTGTTTTTATCAAATTTTGATTTTCTAAATATTTAGATTTATATGACATTGAATAATATGTTGCATGATATAGGCTAACTCGTGTTAATAATCGATGTCAATATTGTAGGTCCATTATTAAGTATAAGATGGTGTACAATGTTATTATTTAACAACAGTGATAAACTATTTTTAGAAAAAATGTATCACATAAAATAAAGAGTAATAATAGGATTCATTTAATATATTTAAAATATACTTGTTAGAATATTCCGTTTTGATTGTTATTCAATGTATATTAAATGGATTAGAATAAAAATCAGCAACCTTATTTGAATATAATTAGGGACTATTAGCAAAATTGATCCAAAATATAAAGTCAATTA
>CAJHQP010004918.1:0-50513 GCA_905132765.1 Moricandia arvensis | reverse complement strand
AGCGGATAACAAGTTAAGATATGTCTCCTCACTGGACACTGGGTTTAAACCCGTGTTTCCGCATCTGGTCATACATTTCAATTGCTTTTTTACCATCCCCATGGTGTGCATAAACCGCAATCATAGTGTTCCATGACATTTAATCCCTTTGGCTGACTACTCCAGAATCAAAAATCTTCACTAATTCACCGGATTTTGAGTACATGTTAATAAGCGCTGAAGTCATCATATTGTTCTTTTGGTGAATTGGTAGATATCAACTGGTGAATCTGCTGCCCTTCCACAAGCCTAGCCAAGTCACTATGTGCGCTTAAAATGCTCACATACGTTACTTCATTTGGCTTAAAACAGCCATCCCTTAACATATTTGAGAAAACTTTCAGCGCATATTCATTTTCTTTATTATGGACGTATCCTGTAATCATCATGTTCTAGGATACGACACTCTTTTCAGGCATCTTCTCAAATAAAACACATGCTCTCTTCATCTCCCGTTCTCCAAGTTATAACATTCTTTTCAGGCATCTGCTCAAATAGAACACATGCTCTGCTCATCTCCCCGTTCTCCATAAACCATGTGATCATTGTGGACCAAGATATAACATTCTTTTCAGGCATCTGCTCAAATAGAGCACATGCTATGTTCATCTCCCCATTGCGTATAACCCTGTGATCATCGTGGTCCATGACCCAGAGTCCCTCTCCGGCATCTGTTCAAAGAGTTGGTCAGCTTCATCTATCGTATTGTTATGTGCATAACGTCTGATCATTGCATTCCATGAAACAATGGTTATTTCAGGCATACAATCGAAAAACCCGTCTCGCTTCATCTACCTTACTCTTCCTTGCCAAACCAATCAACAATAATAGTCCATAATTTGCATTTAAAAATTGACATAGTTACTTTTTTTGTGTATATAATCCCTTCTTCATATTAAGTGTTGTTGTAGAAAAATATTTTTTGTTACAAAATAAATATTGTTTTGGATTTACGATGCAAATTCATTATTTTTATACTACAATTTATTTTTATATTGATTGAAATATGGTTACGTGCATTAATTGTATTTTTATATAGAAAATATGCAAAATTAATTGTCTTCTAAATGAAACAAAATAAGTATAAAAACAACTTATATATTTATTGAACTTTATCTGACGAAACTGTAACATATATATATATATATATCTAAATCAACTAAATGTTTGGAAATATCATCTAATTTTTATTAAAATAAAAATTTAACAACATTTCCGATTAAAATTTTACAAATATTGTAATATTATTAGATTTAATAATTTGTTTTTAAGCTAGAAAAATATCATAATTTACTTGTACGAACACCTCTTAAGTGCTTCAGCCATTAATTTCTGTGAGATTCTATACGATTATGAGTTATTCTCGGTTTCATTGATTAGTTCAAGATTATGTTGACAAAAAGAACAACAGCTCTTAGCTGCTAATCATACAAAGTAATCGAACAAACTCATAATCAATGGTCACTCTTATTCCCTTCTCGCATTCTCTTCCACCGCATCTTTCCAAGCTATGAAATTGAAACTCTCTGAGTGAATTTGTTCTGCATTACAGGCTTTGACTAAATTCTTAAGTTCACTTTCAGTTGGAGTCTTATCTGAGACAGAACTGAAAACTGATGTCTTCTGGAGTTATGTCGTCTGAGTCTTGAGCTAACCAGCCACCACCAAATCAGCTTGATAATCCTCAGAATCTACACCAGTGAGTAGTCATTATGGTTATGAGTTGAACATAGAAAAGCAGTCTTGAAAATGAACATAACAAATTAGTCTCACATGCACACATATATATATATACCTTAGCAGCTGCCTCTAATCATAGCTAGATGGACCACCAATGTCGATGGTGATCTCAATCCCATTATCCTCAAAACTGATCCTACTGGAGCAGTAGCTTTGTCACAGAACGGATACAAATTGACAACCACTACATCAAATGCACTTGTCATTACATAACATGAGACAAGATGCAATTTAATTAGGATAAAGTAGACAATATAAATCTTACTTAATCTCAACCTTAGAAAGACAAGGTAAATCAAAATGTCAAAACTCACCAATCCCATGCTCATTATGAGCTTCCATGCATATGATGGTCTACGTCTCTTCTACCGCTGTGTAGATTTTGTTGCAAAGACTTCGCACGCCCATCAAGCTTTTCGAGAAGCAGAGAAACAAAGGCAGAGCTTAGTTCACTACACCAAACTCAACTGGCACATACATAATCATTGAGAAATAACAACAGTGTATCTAGAGATGAGAAAAAAAGCGAATCATTTTTAAATCCATAACACTTAGGACAGAAACATAACTCATGTTCTAAAATAAGACATAACTCATGTTACTTTAAAAACCTTAGAGTATACAGACTATAACTGAAACAAAAACCAACCATAGGAGCCTGGCTGACTCCTTGGAGCTGTCTGAGACTCTGAAATGGCTTGGAATGCAAGGAAACTCGGACGCAGTGACTTACAGGACCTGCTGCTCATAGAAAATCCAGCTAGCCTTTTAAAAAGTGAATAAAGTTCTAACAAAATGTGAAACAAAGACGCCAAGAAGAAGAACAAGACTACGGAGAGAGGAGAACACACAGGCTAAGCAACGTCGGTCTTTCTCTGAAGCTAGCCGTAGAGTTTTGCCGGAGTGAGTACTCAAGGAGGTGGTGGCTGAGGAGCTGAGCTAGTGTTTGGTTTTTGCGGCTAATTGGATTTTTTTTAAAAAAAATATTACTCCCTTCAAATTATACAATGTTTTAGAAGGTTTTTATTGTTTTAATATATAAGATGTTTTGAAATTTTAAAGTATTTTTTGAAGTTTTAAGGTTAATTTTAACTTTATTGGAAACTGTTCAACCAATAAAATTTTATAGTTTTTTTTATAATTGATTGAGTGATTTAAAATTTATTTTTAAAAATACTTTCGAAAAAATATAATTTTTTTAATTTTTGTGTAGTAAATTAAAACATCATGTATTATGAAACGGATGGAGTAGTAAATATGGAAATATCTAATAATATTTTATTGGCATAAGGTGGGAATATTATTTTATCGAGAATTGCATTTATTATGATAGTTTGTGACAGTTAGATTACACCTGTATCTTCGCCTGGAATATTTCGAAAAAGCTTTTTGTTTCTCCCGAAAATTAACTTTAAATTTATATAAAAAGAAACCAAAATTCTCTTTTTGTTAAAGTGTACGACAATTAATAAAAAAAATGAAACTTTTCCGGACTAGAGTGGTAAATCAACTAACATTCCAATGGTGTCTACGGAGATGACGTAAGTTTTTTACGTGTATTTTACGAATAAATCCTAAAATTTTGAAATATATACAATTAAATAAGATTTTGTAAAGAGAATAAAAAATACGATTTAAAACTAGGGTTAATAATTATTTAAATTTATTAATCTTTTAAATTTACATAGCTAGATCTATATATTGTAGGATACACCTAAAATTTTTTGTCAAAAATAATTTTGAAAAAAATAATTAAAAATACTTTATTAAATAATGTAATTATACATTTATATTTCTTTTAACTAATTTATATTTATGATTTAGAGTTATAAATTTTGAAAAGTGATTTTAAAATTAAAAAAGTTATAATATCAAAAATTTTAAAATAAAAACGTTTTTTTCAAATTTTATTTAAAGATTATTTAGTGATAAAAACTGAGAAAACTATATGATAGAATTGCTCAATAATGAATCGTAATTCTCATAAATTAGTATTAGAAATATAACTATAATTACAGATAATAATATCTGGCAGCACGCACAATATACTATTTTGTCTGGAGAATATACGAAACTAGAGAAGAAGAGAGATTAAAGGACTCGTCTCTCCTCCAACTCATCGATCGTCAAATCCTCAGTCTCTCCTGGTAAAATAAACCTCTTCTCACTTCTTTCTCACTCGCCTTTGTTTACGCTTCTATCTTTGCTCTTCTCGCTGATGGAAATCTCTGGATCCGATGTATTTCCACTTGAATTTCGTCTGTACCTTCAAATGACACTCAGATCTTGCGTTCTTCATATTTCAGTTGTTTTTCCTGCTTGATCGGGCTGGGTCTAGGTTTTAGCTCAAGTTTTGGTTCCGTTAACGCGTATTTGAGATTGTGATTGTGTTTTTAGCTCGATCTGGTGATCAATCGATCGATTTCAGTTCAGCGATTCAAGCTACTTGATGGTGCTTCTGTAGACGAAGCGATTGAGTTCTCTCTGTGTCTTGTGACTTGAACAGTTGAGTAGTCACTTTTAGCTAGTTTCTTGGTTGGAAGTAGATTAGCTTTGAGCAGGGCAGCCCCAGGGCCGGCCTGGCTTTGAGTAGGGTTAATCATATAGCGAGATGAAACATTCTAAATTATATATTTATTGATCATTTAACTTTAAGTATGTAACTGTTTTTAAGCTCATAAATCTCAGAGCCGGTCCTGTGCTTGAGTATTGCCTTTCTTCCTGAAGAATACGTTTGATGCATCAGTAAACTTACTCTTTCTCCTATTTCAGGCACCACAGTAAGAGTTTGAGTTGTTCATGTTCCAAATCCTATTCTGCACCCAAAACCTTGGATGTTTAACAAAGAATGCATATGCAAAGATTTGACTTGGGCTATGGTATGTTGACTCCAAGCGTCTGTGAGGGAGCTGGTGAACTAGATGGATAGACTCTTTGATAAAGATAACATGGATCAAGAAAAGGGTTATGAACATGTTCAGTATACTGCCCCTGATCCTAGAAATGAGGGGATTGGCTCTATGAATCAAAGGTTTTCTCACGATTCTTCAACTAACGTTAACATGAATGTGCGGCCTCCAGATTATGGTATTTCGACCCCTGCTCGGCCTGTTCTGAACTACTCCATACAGACTGGTGAAGAATTTGCGTTTGAGTTTATGAGAGATAGGGTGATTATGAGACCGCAGTTCATGCCGAATGTGTATGGTGAGCCGCCCAGTGGTATGCCAGTTTCTGTTAATTTAGGTTCTATGGGGATGGTTCTTCCGATGTCAGAGAGCGGCTCTAACACTACGGTGCTTAACACAGCAGAAAAACGTCATACCCTTGAGCAAGAGAGAAAACCCCCTTCTAGAAATGAAGATAAGAACTACAATGAGCTGTTACATTCAGCCCCTGTTATTTCTTCAAGAAATGACACTGGTCAAAGGCCTCATAGTTTGGCTTCTTCTAGAGCTTCTGATAGCTCTTTGAACCAGGTAAAGTTTTTGTGTAGTTTTGGTGGTAGAATCATACCCCGCCCCAGAGATCAGAAACTTAGATATGTAGGCGGTGAAACTCGCATCATCCGGATTAGCAAGACTATTTCTTTTCAAGAACTCATGCATAAAATGTCAGAAATGTTCCCTGAAGTACGTACCATAAAATATCAGCTGCCAGGCGAGGATCTCGATGCCCTAGTCTCTGTATCTTCCGATGAGGATTTACAAACATGATGGAGGAATGTAACGTGTTTGGTAATGGAGGTTCTGAGAAGCCCAGGATGTTCTTGCTTTCGAGCAGTGATATAGAGGAGGGTCAGTTCGGTATGGAACCTGCAGAGGATGATTCTGAGGTTCCAGTATGTTGTTTGCTGTCAATGGGATGGATATTAGTTCACGTAAAAGTTCGGTTGGTATAACTGCTCCAGGAAACAATTTGGATGAAACTACACAGGAATACTGACAGGGAGATCAGTCGAGCTGCCACAGAACCAGTAGCTTCGGTTGTTCCCTTGGCAGGTAATGAATCTTTATCAGCAGGCCAAAATTCTCAACCTGTAGCAGCTTTTTCTACTGGAAATGAACCATTTTCACAGCCTTATCTAGGCCAGCAATTACATTTCGCCGGACTTGGTAACCCCCAAGTTTACACGTCAGCTCACATGGCAAGCATAGGCTATATTGATGAGAAGGGGTCTGCTCCTTTGCATGTTCAACCACAGCCTCATTATATCCCATATTCTGTGAATCCTGAAACGCCTCTTGAAACTGTGGCCCCTCACTATTCACATAAACCTGAGCAACGAGTTTTACATGATGAGCAGATCTATCATGTACAAGATTCAGAAGCTTCAACAAAAGGGGCCAAAATGAGAAGAGATGACTCGTTTAAGAAGGTAATTGATCCTGCTAATGTATCTACTGTCGAGACCACTCTTTCAGCAAAGGAGCCAAAGATGAGGAGAGAATCATCAACTCCAAGGGCCAGTGAGTATTCTGTTTCCTCTACGCCTGACTTGAAAGTCCCAGATCACGTCCTGAAGGAAGAGGCTCCAATTGCGACACAAATATCCGATTCAACACCAGATCCAAGTACCTCAGCTTGTCCAGAGAAAAGTCTTAGAAAATCCCAAGATCATCTTGAGAACAATCTTTCAGCAAAGGAACCAAAGATGAGGAAAGAACACTCCACCACAAGGGTCAGTGAGTACTCCATCTCCTCTCTATCTAGTGATTCTATGGTCCCAGATCACACCCTCAAGGAAGAAGCTCCTACTTCCATGCAAATATCCAACTCAACACCAAATCCAAGTTCCTTTGTTTATCCAGAAGGACGTCTTAAAACACCCCAACAAGATGTTCCGAAAACGGCTGCCTTAGATACAGCAAATGAAGGCATGAAAATCTATCAGGACAATCAATTTTGTCTGCTAGGGGAATCCCTGCATCTGGGCTTGTTACTTCAGATGGTAATTCATCTAACGTGAATAATGTTGTCGACCAGCCAGTGATTCATCAAAGGGTTTTCCATTCTGAGCGCATTCCACGAGACATAGCAGAAACTAAACGTTTGTCTAAATCTGATGATTCCCTTGGTTCTCAGTTTGTAATGGCTAAGTCAACTTCAGATGCATTCCTACCTATCAGCGAATCAGCTGAAACTTTTCATGAAGCAAATATGGAGTCCCAGAATGTTCATTCTAGCGCACCAGTAAGACCAGCTCCTGAAAGCCTCTGGACAGCCGATGGTAGTATCTCACAATCTGAAAAAAGGAACTTGGAACCTAACACCACAGAGCACGTAAGTCAGTCAGAGGCTACAGTTAAGGCTGTTCCGCGAGGACACATAGAGAAGGGGGATATAGTTGTTGATATTAATGATAGGTTTCCTCGTGATTTTCTTGCTGATATATTGAAAGTGAAAGAATCTCTAAGCTTCCATGGATTAGGGCCATTGCATGCTGATGGAGCTGGAGTGAGTGTAAATGTTCAGAATCTTGACCCAAAAAATTGGTCGTATTTTCGAAATTTGGCGCAGGATGAGTTTGAGAGGAAGGATCTATCCCTTATGGATCAGGACCACCCTGGGTTTCCCACATCCCTGACTAATACCGATGGAGTTCCTATTGATTATAGCTACCCACCATTGCAATCTGCGAAAGTTGCTCCAACTCAACTACCACAAATCCGCTTTGATGGTAACATTCAGCCGCATGTGTCTACTACTGCCGTAGCTGATTCGAGCACAGTTGACAAACAAGAAGAATACGGTCAGTCACAGTCCAAAGGGGCTGAAAGCACAGATGCAAATGTGGTACGCTTATTGTTTTCAACCTAATTATGAAAGATCTAATACTAATATAGTTTCAGTACTGGTGAGATACATGTTATAATTCATATGTTCTGATTTCTATACTTGAATATGTAGAATATTGGAGTTCCTCTGATTGACCTTGTTGCTGAGGATAACAGGTCTCTGCAGGTATGCATTTTCAGTTTATGGCTTACATGTTTTCAAGGTGTTGCATATGCCGCTCTCTTTTTTAACTAACTGAACAGGCATCACATTAAAAGATGGCTTTCGTACAATGAAGTATTACTCTTTAGCAGTACAACCCCTAAGTACCAAAAGGATTTTCATATTCTATCAAGTTATGACTTTCCAATATATGCTTTAGCTGCCTTTTGTGTTTTTGGTATTTGTCTGTTCTTGTTTTAAGAAATTTTGTATAAAGAGCATAATATAAGCTGCTTATAGACTAGACTAGTTCATGTCCCACTGTTAGCTGAAACCATTTGAGCTTAAGAATTCTATTGTCAATCTTGCTCCTGGTTTTCTCGCTGATGATTGTTTCCGTTTTTTTTTTTTTGGTTT
This sequence comes from Moricandia arvensis, assembly GCA_905132765.1. Lineage (NCBI taxonomy): Eukaryota > Viridiplantae > Streptophyta > Magnoliopsida > Brassicales > Brassicaceae > Moricandia > Moricandia arvensis. The sequence continues at coordinate 42,377 of CAJHQP010004918.1, read as the reverse complement.
CAGGTCATTAAAAATGACGACTTGGAAGAACTGAAAGAACTAGGTTCTGGTACCTTTGGAACTGTTTATCATGGAAATGGAGGGGTACAGATGTTGCTATTAAGCGGATAAAAAGGAGCTGTTTCATTGGTCGTTCATCTGAACAAGATAGATTGGTGAGCTTTCTTTCTCAAGGAGTTGGGTTGTCTGAGGTTTATATAAGTACATAAGGTTTATATAAGTACATAAGCCACACTGTGGTTCTCCCAACTTACATAATTTGTCTACTTTATGGTCAATAGAGTACTGCTAGAGGACACTACTACCATCTGCCCACAGAACATAGCCTTTTTGTTCATTTGTCTTTTGCATGCAGCGGCTATTAGATGCTTGCTATATAATCTTACTAATATTTTCCTCCAGTACAGATAAAGGATTCTTACTTTCGATAAAGCTGCATTAGTTCAATTGATTTTCAGTTTCACGAACCAATGATTGAAAATTTCAGACGTCGGAGTTCTGGCATGAAGCTGAAATTCTTTCCAAGCTACATCATCCAAATGTTATGGCATTCTACGGAGTAGTGAAAGATGGGCCAGGAGGAACTTTAGCTACAGTGACAGAGTACATGGTCAATGGATCGCTTAGACATGTTTTGCTCAGCAACAGGTAAATTATTTACACAGCTCGTTTGGAAGTCCTGCTTCCAAAAAAACAACTTTAGATGTATACCAGTTCACATTTGTGGAACTACAGGCAGATTGATCGACGTAAGCGACTCATCATTGCAATGGATGCAGCTTTTGGAATGGAATATTTGCACTCAAAGAACATAGTGCATTTCGATTTGAAGTGTGACAACTTGCTTGTCAACTTAAAGGATCCCGCCCGTCCGATATGCAAGGTAATTTTCTTGGACAATTCGATATACAACATTGCCATATTGTTTTGTTTATGTGATTTGAGAGATGCTGGTTTATGCAGGTTGGTGATTTTGGTCTGTCAAAGATAAAAAGAAACACTTTGGTCAGTGGCGGTGTAAGAGGAACCCTTCCTTGGATGGCTCCCGAGCTACTTAGTGGCAGCAGCAGCAAAGTTTCTGAAAAGGTACCAAACCCAAAGCTCTCAAATTAGCTTTGGAAAGTGAAGACAGTTTCTATTTGTTTAGTTTCAGTGCCCTCTTGCAAATAATGTTTCGCCGTGGATACTTCACTTGCTTTTACAGGTCGATGTGTTCTCTTTCGGAATCGTCTTGTGGGAAATTCTTACCGGTGAGGAACCCTACGCTAATATGCATTACGGTGCAATCATCGGTAAATTGCCGTCTTTTCTCTCGTTTACACTCCTTTTCTTTTCTTACCAAACAAGGTTGAAGCTTATCTGTTATGGCTGTCTGAATCTATTGCCCATTGTAGGAGGCATAGTGAACAATACATTGAGACCAACCGTGCCAAGCTACTGTGACCCGGAATGGAGGATGCTGATGGAGCAGTGTTGGGCTCCTGACCCATTTGTTCGACCTTCCTTCCCAGAGATAGCCAGACGTCTACGCACCATGTCCTCCTCTGCGGCAAAAGCCCACGTTGCCAGTCACCAAATCCACAAGTAATCTATATGTTCATTATTACCGGTACGTAATTCGTTTTCTAAAGAGGTTTGTGTATAAAAAAAAACATCGTTGCATCTTCTTTCGGATTTAAGAGTGTTGCGGTTTCAAGGTGAGAAACCACCATGTTGATTTGTACAAGAAGTCCTAAAACACGTATTCATATTTGTATAGCCATTATTATCACTGAGTGTAAGTAAGTAAATTGGTTTTGGTACTCTTTTTATGTATTCGAGTCTTTTCTTCCAATAAAATTGGTTTTGGTATCATATTTTATACATAAAAATTTGACCAACGTTCAAAACGCTCTATTGAGGAACATTGAAGATAACACGATGTTCTCTAAAATCTTCCTAAGAAACGCATACACATAGCGTTTATAGTATTATATATAATATATATATATATTTTTAAAGGTTTCAAATTATTATTTAAAATTTATAGTAAGTATATATAATATATATTTTGATGTTTCGAATTATTATTTAAAATTTATAATATTTTATATAATATATATTTTATAAAATATTTATACCTACAAATTGCGGACAACTACTTAATATATATATATATATAATCAGTTTGCTTAAAAACGGAGAATGTGTTAGTTGTTAAATTATTATTTAGTATTTAGAAAACGTTACTTCATTTTGGGGAAAATTTGAAAAAAATACATTTGTATGATGTTCTAATTTGAGAACTACTCTTATCATTTAAATTTTTGAAAGCTGCGCATTTGTATTTGTGAATTGACTCAATTATCCAATTTAAATTGTTATCATATTATTTTTTGTCACAATTTCTTCAATGTGTAAATTAAAATGTTTAGAAAGAATAACAATTACTTTAAAAATAATCTTAATTATATCTACAAAACATCTTATTAAAATATATAGTAAGATCCCACATATAATAAAAAACATTTGTAATAAATGCACAAAAATAACATTGACAAGTGGTAGTTTCACAATCACTTAAGAATACGAATATTGATGTGGTAGTCTCATAATCATTTTAAATTAATATGTTCACACATCAATAAGAATATTAATCCCAATTTAATGTGTTCACAAACTAATTTTTTATCAGCTCATTTTTAGTTCTACATTTTTAACATTTGTATTAATGAATTAAAGTTATCTTCGTACAACTACTGTATAATATCATTGTTAAAACAAAACAATTACTAAATCATTAAGATTCTCATCAACAAAATGTTGGAATTAGAATGCTTTTAGAAATTGAAGTTTCATATCTTCTCAAACTTGACCATGATTGAGACTTATGTACAAGAAGACAATAATTGTGATTAGTTATAAATAAAGAAAATTGAGGCAAAAAATATCACACAAAGAGTCGGATCTTTAATTTAGCCAATTATTGTTTTTTTTAACAAAGTTTTCATATCAGACCGAGAATAGAAACATAATCAAATTGTTAGAAAGAATCAGAAATTAGAAAAACTTTAAAAGGAAAGAAAATTTGCAAAATCGATTGAAAAATAGAATTCAGGTACCGAGTGAAAAGATCATATCATTGTCGACGCAACCCTAACCCCCGTTCACTCGATTGTATCATATTTTACTATATTTACCATGATATTTTTATAAGAGATTACATCAATTTTACAACATACCCAACAATATTGACACGGCGTCCTACCATTTTTATTAGTATCTTTAAATATGGTCTAATAATTATGTATGTAAAATTACCCAGAATATTTGTTTTACATTTATTTTGATTTTTTTATATTACTAAAATAAAGTAAGTCTTGGTAAAATATTTGGATCCAAACACTTAACTTGATCTGAAAGTAATAGTAAACATAAAACTAAAACTCATTAAGTATTTATGGATCTAAAATTTTAATATCCGGATAACGAGACTCAAAATATCTAAATCACAATTATATATTTAAACAGAGTAATTAATTTAAAATTTTATCTATTATATATTCAAAAATATAAAAATATCTAAAAATTATCAAAATAATCACAAATAAATATCTAAAAATAACAAAGAAATGTTTAAAATACTGAAAATGTATATTTGTTCTCCGTCTAAAAATTTAAATTGAACTAATCTTTATATAAATTGAAGTACTTAGTCTTACATTATACAATTTTTAATGTTTTATATTATTTCTATTTTTGGATTTTGAGGATTTAAATATATTTAAATTTTTATTAAAAAATTACATAATAAAAATAGGTGTCCGAACTTGAACCCAAACCGAATCTTCAATGATTCAAACCGAATCCAAACCAAATTTAAACCAAAATTTGTAAATATTTGAATCAGATTTAAATTTCTAATTCTATAAATCTAAAATTCATCAACTGAATCAGAACGGAAATCTGAATGTCCATTCCGAGAAAAACTATATGACAAATTCCTTATTACAATGTAAAATAAATAATCTAATAACTATTTCACTATGTACACAGCGCGTATCACTACGTAGTTTTTATTAAAAAGAAAGTGTCTTACGTGTTCTTGGTATCTTTTTAATGTAAATTTTTTTATATGTGAAGACAAAAATCCCAATTAGGTTAAATATTTTCGATATAGAAGACTTCCCGATAAATCTTTTAAGGGACAAGGCCGGCTTAAACACTTCGTAAGCCTGGGGCAAAAAAGAAAAAATTGTCCCGTAGAAGCAAGAAAAATGTGGCTTATTGCAACAAATAAAAATGCTGATCAAAACAAGCAAAATAAGTGTAACATCTTATTTTGCTCACAGAAATATAACTAATGTCATAATCTAAAACCAACAGAAACTAATGGCATAATCAAAACAATTTATTTGACTAACGTTTTTCATATGATCAAACCCAAATTTTAATCAGTCCTTAAGCTTGTCACAAATCTACTTGAAGCACCTTTTGTGTGATTGGATAAACAATTCAAGTAAAAGTACAAATAACACTTATAAATATGAATCTGAACGTCCAAAAGAAAAAAACAAAGCTGGAAAAACCAGTTAATATAAGTTGAATTGTATGTAAGTGACCAAAATATCTTAAGAAAAAGAACACGTTAACAAATGCATTCACAAACACTTGTGATTCCTCTTTACCACCTTAAAGCGTACAATATAATGATCTTTGATGAAAACATGTTAACAAATAACCAAATAAACAATAGAGATCGCAGTATGGTTCCTGTTTAGCTCTACAGGCATTATATATAATTATTTTTTTATGACCGTGTATAAAATAAGGAAACGTAACTTTAAAGCCTAAAACTGAGAAACTACAAAAACTCTTACTCAAGCCCGCTTCCCATTTTCAGTCGCCATGCGGAGTAAAAAATTTAAATGATAGAACCTAAAAAGTTAACACTATAAACTTTACGGCCACAGGTGAACAGAAAAAAAATATTTATGGGCCCTTTTTGTCCATGGGCCCTGGGCGGTCGCCTTGCTTGCCCCACCACTTAAGCCGGCTCTGCTAAGATAAGACTTCCTAAACTATGAAGTCTTCCAAAACCCTATCTAATACATGAGAAGATTTTTAGACTACTTCTAGAAGATTTGTACGCATTAGGCGGGAAATCTTCTAGTGCATTATGAAGTTTTCTGGAAATTTTCCAAAACTCTATAATCTAATACATGAGAATACTTCTAGAAGACTTCTAGAAGACTTCAAGAAACTTTGCATTAGGCAGAAAGTTTTCGAGTAAATCTTCTAGTGCATTATGAAGTCTTCTGGATTTTTTTTAGAAATCTTTCAAAACTCTATAATCAAATAACTAACTAAATAGAAAAAAACTTCATTAAACTTAAAATCAACTTATAATGTGATTAATATATACAAAAGTAAACACATATAGGTCAAAAAAATCTTTTAAAATTTAAGATTTAAAAATCTTACTCTAAAATACAAACAATACGACAACATTTGTTATCACACCCTAAACCAAAGACTCTCATTACTCAATCTACATTCATTCATTTATATTGAAAATAACTCAATTTTAGTATTTTTAAATTTACATCATTTATTAATTTTATAGTTACATGATTTCAATTTTTCCTCATATAAATATTTTTTATAAAAATTTTAAATTATTTTTAAGATTAAATGTACAATAATGGTAAAATTGAATACAATATTTTGTTTGCTCATAAGAAGTTTGTTGTATTTTCAATAGCCTTTTAGGTTACTTTTGCATTTGATTGAATTTAGGTTACACTTTAAATTTAAAATCAAGTTTTGAGTTATTTTTAGCAATTTCCCCATTTAATTTTATAACTTTATATATATTGTTCTTGACCACATCGTTTATTTTCTTATCAAAATTCAAAAAAACTATTCATTTGATTTCATTTAAAACTTATTTGATTGACTTGTAAAGTTGCATATATCTGTTGGAAATGACAACTGTTTTTGCATGCAGAATAAAGACTGTTGAGAAACTTATTTATTTAAGTTTATAAAAATAGAAACTTTATACAAATAAACTTTATGATAAAGTCACAAACATATTATAATTTGTTTTTTCGTAATATCATTTTTATTTTAAAATTTTAAATGGTAAACTAACATGTCTATCTCAAACATAAACATATCTAAACATAAATAATTTTAATAATAATAAACATATTATTATTTTCGGATTTATATTGCATTTATTAAAATATCTAGAATATGTATTTTCACTTCTAATAAAGTGTAGTTTTAACAAAACAAAAATAGAATATTTTTGCATATCATTTCAACCTTTTTGCTATCAAATAACCATGGCTTTTTTCACATATCATTATCAATATAGTATGTAATTTGATAGTACGTCATTTAAGATTAGCAATCGTTACATAGTACATTAGTACGTCTTTGATTCTTCCGAGTCATATCACTTTTGGATTGATTTACTAGAAATTCTATTAGATGTATTCTATATGGCATATCTGATAATGGTTTTGCCGGATATAATTTATCTCACTTTGCAATCTCTAGCTAGCTAGGCTTCACCAATTTGATAGAAAAATTGAATTAAAAAATCATAAAGGAAAAGCAACAATTAGCTGCTCCCTTCAAAAGTAAGTGTTGGTCAAAAAGTTGTAGTTTATTCCAAACTTCAAAAGGCAGTAATTATTTTTCGGTTAATTCAATAATTAAATAATTAATTACAGTTACAAGATTATGAATCATATGATTTATTACCGTTCATTCGTGAATGCTCCAATATGAAAAATAACATGTTGAATACAGATAATGTACATACAAAGACGCCAATTTTACTCTTTATCACAAATAAAGACGTCAATTAAGTTTACAAAAAATTACTCCTTCCGTTCATATATACTTGACGTTCTGCTGCTTTTTTATATCAATATATTTGGTGTTCACCGAATTATATGCAAAAAATGATGAAATATGACATTTTCTACTCTTGTAATTAATAATCTCTAGTGATAATGATATGAAGTCATGTGAACATTAAAGACTAATGAAAAAGGTTAAAATAGATATTACATCAACCTTTTTTTTGCTTAAGATACTACATCAACTTCCTAAATTAATTTATGTGCAAAGCCTTACGTGAAGTAAATCCGAACAGAGGGAGTATTAGTTAGGCAAAACATTGGGATGACAATCTATTATCCCTACAAAATGATTCGGGTTCTGCATAATTTTTCATAATTGGTTTTGCATTAATTGAACTGATCACTTTGCTAAATTGAATCACGCGAAAAATATGAAAATCACGGAATGATTTTACCTTTCTTGAAAATGATATATATACCTAAAAATTTTAATCATCAACGGCTATTTAAGAAAATGATGTTCACTAATCATATTCGAACTATATTAAATATTAGTTCAGTTTTTTTTTACCGTGGATCATTATTATTTTATTATAAATTATGAAGAAAATCATAAAAATAACTCTTTAAACAAAAACATTTATACACCTTACGAAAACTTGTATCTGCATTATACACCATTATACACCACAACAACGAACAGTTTTATTTATACACACTAAGACCACCTCCAATGTAAGTTCTAACAAAGGGTTCTAAGAGAGAGGGCCCACCAATCTGCACAAACTAGTTTTAAAACCTTCCATTTAAGAACCGGGTTCTTTGGGTTTTTGCATTATTCGCGGGTTCCATTGACATGTGACGGTCCGCAATTGATTATATTTTTTTTAAAAAAAATTCATAAAAAAAAGAAAGAAAAGAAGAACCCCATGTGGGGTAGGCCTGAGACGTATTATCCGGGATCCGGATTCGATCCGAGATCCGTCCCGGATCCGCTCCGAAAATAGGATATCCGGAGTGCCCGGATCCGAATCCGGATAGTAAAATTTCGGATCCGTCCAAACGGATCCAAATCCGGATATCTTAATTTTAGGTCCGGATATCCGGATCCGGATCCGTGTTTTTAAAATATATTAATTTTTTAATTTTATTAATAATTATATTTGATATATTAGGATTTATACATAAAATATTTTTTTAATATTATATTTAAATTTTACTAATATTATATGTCATATATATATTCATAAATTTTGTATAAATATTTAATTTATGTTTTATTTTTAGATTTTTTAGATTTTTTTATTTTTTTATTTTTTTTAATTATTTTTACGAATCCGGATTCAAATCCGGGTATCCGCGGGTATCACAATATCTAGACGGATATCCGAAGTCCGGATACCTGGAAGACGCGGATCCGGATCCGGATACTAAAGTCACGGATCCGGCGAATCCGGATCCGGATTCGGATATCCTAAAATACCCCGGATATCCGGTCCCGTCCCCACCCCTATGTGGGGTAGCTGTTGGAGGTGCTCTAAATAGTTGTAGTAAGCTTGCCTGTTACATTATATCTGCGAATGATACCTTCATATCCTAGACTTCCTAGTATAAAAGTATTAAATTAATCTTTTTGTCAAACTCCAAACTAAAGGAATTCTCTTTCGACAATATTTTAGTATAGTAAGTATATATTTTTGGTTGCGTGGTAGAGGATCACATATTAAAGAAATTAAATAAAGCCAATTAATCAAAGATAAAGCGTGGAATCCCCTATATATTAATCCTGGAGCATTGTAACTTTTAAGTATAGCCACGTGTCATCACCAGAATGATTCTCAGAATCCTTAGAAAAAGTTGGTCAATCTAATTTTATATTATACTTTTATTAAACTATTTTTCATTTTGCATAATAATAATTTTATATTCTTTCCTTAAATAGAATATATGGAATTACCTAATATGATTAACATATATGTGATAATTAATGTTTTCAATAATAAAGATTGATAATATATTTTGTATTCTTCATCATTTTTTAATTTATATTATTAAAAATTAAATAATCACATTAACCATATAATAAAAAAATCTAAAAAAAATGCTTACATGTTATATTATGATTTTTTTTTTAAAAACTATAAGTTACTAAAACAATAAAATCATTTAAATCAAAATTTTGTGAACAAAGTTTTTATTTTTTTATTATAAAAATATACAAATGATCATAATATCATATGAATATTAAGTATCATTTAATATATATTCAGATTATATATATATATATATACTTTAATATTGTTTAAATTAAACTATATATCATAATATATATATATATATATATGTTAATTATATATTTAGATAGATCATTACATCATATTTTGTACACACATATCATTATAACATATTAATATACGAGCTATATATATTAATCCTGAAATATTCAAATCCTTAAAAATAAGTTATCAATCCTAGGTAAGTTATTGATTTCTCAATTATTTTATACATATATATATTATATATATATATATATATACTATATATATATATATATATATATATATATATTATTTTATTATTTTATAATATGTACGAGCTATATATATTAATCATGAAGCTATATATACGAACTTTTTTGGTAGTCACATGTCATCACTACAATGATTTTTAAAATCTTTAAAAAAATAAGTTAGTCCATCTAAATATATTATTATAATTTTTGTTAAGCTAATTATCAGATTAGTTTTCGTGTATAAAATAATAATTCTATTCTTTCCTTAAATAAAAGTTACAAAATTACCTAATATGATTAATAAATATGTGACAATTAATGATTTTGAATAATAAATATTTGATAACAATATATGTATCTTCCATCATTTTTGTTCAATTTTATATTCTTGAAAGACATTTAAAAATCACATACGTATATACCAAAAAAATCTAGATTTTTTCTAATTTGCTATATTTTGATTTTTTTTAAAAGACTTTACTCATTTAGCTTTTTTTATAAGAAATTTACTCATTTAGTTATATATTTGTTGCATGTAAACCAATTCTGTTTCTGGAAAAATAATTCAGGAAATCCCACATATGCTGAGAACGAAGGAGACCATAGTTGGCGTTGGCAGATATGGCACAGAAAAGGAACGCAATGTCCTCCGGGTACAATTCCAATACGACGGCTAACGACTACTACTGGCCAGAATGAAACCACAGGTTCTAACATGGTAGTCAAGGGCCATTGAGGGACATGAGGTACCTACAGAAATTTTCTAACTATAAAATATATTTTTTTGAATATAAAATATTTATTATTAATATGCTATATAGGAAATATCCAAAAAGTAAATTTTATTAGAAAGCACCCTAAAAACATAACCGAATTATCCAAACAAACATGAAATTGTGGGGTCTAACCTAACTATTAGAAATTATTTTTAAATGCTAATATTATTAATAATATAGTTATCTAAAAATAACAAAATTTCGGCAAATACCATGTTGTTTAAAAAATAGAAATACCTTGTTAATTTTTAAAACTAACATTTCTAAATTATAAATTAACTAAACTTCTATAAATTTTTATGTTGAAAATTATATATTTTATTAAATTAAAAGAGAGCTTTCTAAACATAGATTAAATCTATTTATTATATTATATAATTTTTTTTGATAAAATCCATATTTTAATAATTGAAACAAGTAAAAAGAATCCATATTTAAATTAAAAATGAACAAGTCAAATTAATACAAATGTTTATAATGGCTTTTAAAAAAATGTTTTTAATAGATGCGAAATGTTTTTATACAATTCAATATATAAATAAATATCTTACGCTGGTCGAATATGCAAGCATAGCTTACTAAAGTGTTGCAAGAGTTAGTTTTAACGATAACACAGTAACACAAACGTTCAAACTTTTCCCTGTCATTTTGTTTTAAAGCAAGCGACGTAAAATCCTTTGAAAGAAAAAAGCGACCGTAAACTCTAAAGATAGTAAATATTGAGGGTCCTTTCGTATGCATATTTTCTTGTCGACTTTCCTTACGCATTTTAAGAAAAAACATGAATCAATCCGGTGACCAATTATTTAAACAGTAAAATTTTGAAATAAAAAATATGTAATAAAAGAGATTTAACATGAAGTTGTTTTATGAACGTGACTTTGTTTAGTTTTGTGAGAAAAATAATAATAATAATAATAATAATAATAATAATAATAATAATAATAATAATAATAATAATAATAATACTTTCCTATCACTAGGGTTTCGTGTTGGACTTTAATTTTTTTTATGGGATTGGGTTTAGTTTCCATCCCTATCAGCGGGTTATGATGGGCTGTTATACATTTGTTGGCAGCTACTATAAATTATATATAGGGTGCATAAAAGTTATAAACCAATATATACATCGTACGTGTGAAGTTTCAAAATATATATATATATATATATATATATATCGTGTGTCGTATAACAAACATTGGTATATATTAAAAATATAGTATGCTCTCGGTGGTATGAGAAACCGACTAAAAATTTACGGGACGCAAGCCACAATGAACGTGGTGGCGCCCGAACATCGAAAGAGTTGACGAGTTTAGCCTCGGTCAGATCTGGTTAACAGTAGGTTCGTACAATACTAACGACATCAATACAGTCGAAGCTGGTTGGCAGGTAAAATTAGTAATTAACAAAAAATATTATCCAAAAATTTCACATGCAAAATAAGTTATTAATAATAGTTGTAATTACAATTATATTTTTTGTAGGTTTATCCGCGGTTATACCACGACAGATGACTACTAATGAGAATAAAACACAAAACCATCCAAGAAGATAAGATATTCAAACCATCGCTTAAAGCATATGGTATAATTTATTATTAATTAAATTTATATAAACAATACCAATGTTCTTAGAAATATTATTAATATCAATTAAATAAATAATATTATGTTTACATATAAACTTTAATAAAAATATAAAAAAGAATAAGGAAAATATAAGAAAAATATAAGAATATATATAAATATATAAGTAATTTTTCATTCAATATAAGTAAATTATTATTTTTGAAATGTGAAATATTTATCAACAATTATTTTAGTAAATTATGATAATGTCAACAAATATTGCTATACCAATTAACTTCATTAAATTATCTTTAATAATTATCATTGGAGTTGAAGTAGTTAATAAAAGTGTACATGATATTTTATATTATATTTATATATATGATATTAAGAAAGTATAAAAATGTATGGTTGAAAGTTTGCTTAGGGTATTTAAAAGTTTTGGAGCAACAATGATGAAACCAAAGGTTCTAACATGATAGTCAAAGCCATTGAGGGACATGAGGTACTTACCTAACTTTTATAACTATCAAATATTTATTGTCAATAATTTGTATCGAAAATAACCCCTAACATGAACTTAACCCAACCAAAAGTAATTTTCATGAAAAAAAAACTATAAACAAATATAACCAAATTATCCTAACGAAACACTGAATTGTGGGGTCTAAAGACATTTTCAATGTAAACTCCCATTATTTTCTAAGTAACTCTATAATATAGTTAGTTTTACACTAATTTTATTTTATTTGAAATAAAAAAAAATAAAATAATGAAGAAAAAATGATTGCATTATTCTATTTATGAAGTAAATATAAAGAAAAAAAAATACATTATTCTATTTATGAAGTAAATTCATTTTCACTTCATTATGGAATAGAAAATGGAATGAGGTTAAAGTATTTCTTACTCAAACTCAATTTTGAAGTAAAAATTATAGTGGTGTTGGAAATGCTCTAACCAAACTATTTGAAATTAGCTTAAAATAGTAATATAATTAATTAAATACTTATCTAAAATGAGAAATTCAGAAAATATCCTATTGATTATAAATTAGAAATACCCTTTTATTTTATTTTTAAACTAAAATTTCTAAATTACAAATTAACTAAAATAATTTCTAGAAAAAGTCATGTAGAGAATATATATTTTATTAAATTAAAAAGAGAGTTTTTTTAACAAATATTAAATCTCCATTACTACATCATATATTATTTTCTAAGAAAACTATATTTGGAAGCAATGTAGTCTAGTGATTAAAGGTTAAAGGTTTCTACAGTTATAGGTCACATCTCAAACTGGGTTCCAAACCAAAACCGGAAGTCTATTGTCAAATAGTTTAAGATTTTCCCAACCCGAATGATTCGGTAACCACCGAACCAAGAACATCAATATATATATTTTATTAATTGAATTAAATATACTAGCAAATACAAGATACTAAATTCCTAAAACTAAAGTCACTAAATTCATGGTATTTTCCATTTTTTATTCAATAGCATGTATAGTTTTTAGACCTAATATGAATTGAAAGATTTGATTAAAAAGGGAAAGTCTTGAATTCTTATATGTAAATGGAAGCTACCTAAAACCTAAACTAAGTTTCAGTAAAAAAAGAAAGAAAAAAAAAGCTTCTCTTGCATTATTCTCTATTTACTTTAGTTAACTTTTGTTTTTATAAACTCTTTTGTGATTCTCTAAAAGCTTTTTTAGTTTTATATTAAATTTAGTTTACATAATTTGTTTTTTAATGTCACCAGTGTAATAATTTCATAACCATGTGTTATATTTTAAAACATGACTTTTTAAAAGAACTAAACAAAAGAAACCCTATTAAACCAACCAAACCGAAACACGAACCTAACTAGTGAATACAAACCCGAATCGAAATCGATTTAAACCAAACTAATTATGATTTACTTTAGTTGGAAAATTTGATTGACTAAAGTATATAAATAGTGAGTTTCTTCTCACAATAATGTGCACACATCAACACTTCCGCTTATGACAATTTAGCCAAATAAATACTCAGCTGTTTCATAATGTCTAATGTTAATGTATGTATGTTAAAAGGAATCGTACCCTCCATTTTCTGTGGCATAACCATTGAAGAGGAGTTGAGAGAGTTCGAGCTCCTCCACAATCTGATGAGTCTCGCTCAAGAGACAAAGAGATTTGTGTTAATGGAAGTAATGAGACCAGTTTGGTTTGTCCATAGACATGAGCAGTCTGGTTCAGTGAAGTTTCTTAGACGGAGCCGTTTGTCACGGTACTCATTAGCTTGATGAGTTTGTGAGACTTGACGTCAGATTTCCTTCACTGCTCCGTTTGGGTTCTCATAATCAAAAAACCGTCTTACCTGTGTACACATTACTCATGTGTGAGAAACGTCTACTTAAAGAGGGTTAGGGGCTTAATAGATAAAAAAATTGTACCTGTTTCATCTCTCTTTGATACTCCAGAACCTTCTCGGTTCCTATTATCCTCAGCATCTGAACCAAGAACCCTGGCTCAGAGCTACATTGGCCTCAACGAAACCCGAAAACTTTCTGTAATCAATAACACCTTGGAAAGGTAAACTCAATGCCATCGCTTACAATGGACAGGCACCACACGAGCTGACTATAGAGTCAAAGAGTCTACAAGCAGATGGAGTGTCACCAGCCAGCAGGGTTAGACAGAAACTTTGAAGTATGCCATTCCTTTCGTAGCAGCTCGCTGGTTCTCTCTGGATTGAGTTCCAAGCTTAATAGTTACATCTTCTTCCTTTTCCAGAACTTGGAATAGCAAATCACGAACTTTCCCACCCTGTAGACACCCAAAGAAGCAGTTCAGACTCAATACTCTGTTTCAAGAAATAATGGCTCATGTTCGTTTACATTAGCTACGACCTAGGAAATGGACATGCGAACTGACTAATGGTAAATTGCAGTTGCGATTTCTGTCACACGACAGTCATCTCTATAAGTCTTTGACTATGAGCTACCAGATTTTTTTTTAACTGTGAACTAAATCGATAAATGAGCTGTTATTATCGTCCGCAAAGGAATAACAAACAAATACTATGACTAAATGTTCTGTCAACTACATTTTTTACCAGAGGTCATAGTTCAACTGGAAAGGATCTCGGCCATTATGTCTGAGGTCTCCAGTTCGAATGATAGCTGAGACGAAACTTAATATTACATGTTGTGGTTGAGACATATAAGGACTAAGTCTTCGCGTCCGAACCTCCTAGTAATTCAAGGAAAAAAAACTAATTTCCAGAATTTGATTTCTTAAGTTGGGAAACAATTAGATCGACTTGAACTTTTATAATCAACAGGTAACATTCCGTCCTCTGAGTCCATGTGCTTTACATTTGTCCACTGTTGTGTTATCTTTGAAAGGTTCGACAAGTTTTGCTTATTAAATATTTTTTACTTATTTTTCATATACTTTAATTTCAAACATGATTAATTTTGAAATTCTTTCTAAACAAGTTACCGACACGACGCATACACTCTGATAACGATAACTTATAGTCAAATAATATTTTGGTTAATCTTTCCACATGCACTATCATATATTAGCAATTGGAATGTTAAACAACGCATCAATGTTTTAGAACATGTTGAAAATTTCATGTAAATTATTAATAGGCATAAATACATCAAATTTTGCTAATTATATATGAAAACTGATAAATGTTGATATACTTAAATAACGGAAATGATATTACCAAGAAAAGAAATGCTTAAGCGTGAATTAGAAGTCCAATGATCTAAAAACATAGTAAGAAATAAGAACTAGCATAATTAACAGTGTTGAGAAGGATCTGTATAGATATACTATACTCATTATGTCATATTAAGTGTCACTTTAACTATAGACATTGATTAATAAAACAATTAATTTTATATATTTTTTTATATAAAAATACAATTATCTATATATCTAATTATTTTAGCCAATAAAAAATAAATTGCACTAAAATTAATAAATTTGCATCGAAAATCGAAACGACACTTAGTAACAAAAAAAAAATTTCTAAAACAACACCGAAAAGGAATAAATATTTGTCTTTTTGGGACAAGATACAAAATCGCCGTCCTTTGGGAGAATGTATAATTCTTCTTGCTCAGATATGCTGTTTATATGCGATGGACCAAATCTTGAGACAAGCTAACCTTGGAAGTGACTAGGACCTCTGCTATTCGATCCTGACCCTCCTTTATGACTCGAGCGTAATCCAACGGTCTAGACGATTTTTGATGGCAACATTTATCACCCAGTACCTGTATAAAAGCAGCTTTATGTGTAATCATTGCCAACTATTTTGGAATTACCGGTGTTAAACTGTTTGATTCAGTAATAGTTAGTGCTTGCTGACGCTTTTTGTTTATGTCATCCTGGCGATTGCCAGATTAGTACCTGTTCTGATTAGTGTTTGTTACACATATTTCAGTATTTTTTATAAGAAAATTCGTTGTAATGTAGCAAGTTAATATAAAATTCTTTATAATGTAGCAAGTTTTATAAAAGAGTTTCAAAAAAAAAATGTAGCAAGTTTTAATATGGTCAATTCTTTTAAATAGATTTTTTTTTTAAAAAAAAAATTGTCACCAAAATAGATATCAAAAAAAAAAAACTGAAATAATCTTTTTATTGTAAATTTTTAATATTTATTTTTAATTTAAAAAAAAAAAAAAATCCACATCCAAAATCTCACCTTATAAATTTAAGCCATAACTCTAGATTAGTTAACCCTATAAATACAATTATATATTTACATTCTTAAATAAGAAAAAATTTGATCATTTTTTCATTAGAGATTATTTTGTGACAAAAATATTTTTAGGAATATCTTAGGTATATTTATTTTTTGTACTGTACATATCTTTTCAAGTAAGTCACACAGTTTAAGAATCGAACATAAAATAAAATGAGGTTTGTTTCTGTAACTACATATGCAAGTTAAAATGACATACTGTATTCACTTTTCGAAAATGTAAATTACATTGATGAATGATATCTTTCAAAATGTATCTATATAATTAATTATCAGCATATACACATTGAGTATGTTAATCTATGAGACTCCAGTGGTTTAGTGATTCATATCGCCATATATATTCTCATTAGGTGGAAGACATGACAAATACAATAAAATACTAGTAAGAAAAGAACACTTAAAATTAAATTCGATAATAAGCAAGAAAGTATATTCTTTACATTATTACTAATTAATCAGTTATAGAATTTTTGTATGGTTGATGTATCATGGATTCCTGACTCAATCTTTAGTGGCTGTAGATGGGGTTAGATAAATTCGACAGGAAAAAAAAAACTTTTGGAAGAAAAAAATCAACGAGGAATGCAATCGATAATGTGGAGCTTTGAAACTTTATTTTGGACTATGAGATGTGAGATATTAAATAAAATTTCACATTAAAATTTTAGACAACAAATGTTTAATATATAAAAAAGTGTTAATTCTAATTAGTACAAAAGCTTTTAGAAAAGAAAACTAAAACTAAATTTATGTGGGTTATTTCTTAAGCTCAAATTGAACAATATCGTACTAATCAAACAATAGATAATTGAACATGAGCCTTCACAAACCCAACAATTGGTGGTGCCAAAATGATCGCTGAAACAAAAAATACGAGATTAGTGTGGTTCTTACTTTGAGGGAACGAGGGAATATGAGATATCAAACAAAATCTCATATCAGAAGTTTAGACAAAAAGTATCTAATATATAAAAGAAATCTAACTCTAATTAGTATGAAAAAATTTAAGAAAACCAAAAAAGTAAATCTATATGTACTTGCTTCTAATGTTCAATATGGACATGACCTTCACAAACGCAACAGAAAATGTATGTTATAAATGTCGACGTGCCAACACTTTGATATTGATTGTAAAGATCCTATCATCCAAGAATTAGAAGTGTGGCCAAACTTTTCTACATAATTAGAGGAGATATTAAGATTGAAGAGTAAATTCGTGTATTTATCCATTGTTATATCATCCTCGTTCTCGAAACAAAACAACAGATTCATAAATAAGATAGTAAAAGTTTATTATAGAGACATGTATAATATTACTTGTTTATTCTCGTCTGATTGTCAGATTATCTCAAGCTTAAATAGCAATAATGTAATGCCCCTAGTGCCTATGATTAATAGCCTTCCATATTCGTTTTTTCATTCCATAACTCTATCGTGAACACCGCTTAACTGTGAAATTCTAAACGATAAAAAAAAAATATATATTTTGATAACATAAATAACTAAATTAATTTTTAAATATTTTTTATACCACAAAGATGTTACCAAATAAATTAATTATTTGGTGTTTAAAAAATACTAGGGTTGAAACATAGAATCTTATAATAATATTATAAGGCACCTCGTAACAATTGAGGGGGCTAAACAAGCTTGCCTTTCACAATAGCAAACAATGAATCGTCCATTAGATTCTTCTTCATACTCAGGAATCTTGGAAACATTTCTTGAAAGATATGAATTATCCGTCTCTTAGACTCTTGGTCTTATTATAGATCCTTCTTCAACTCAGCTTTTTTTTCTTCTCCTGGATCTGAAGAGCTGTAACAAAGCGAATCATTATATCACTAGTCACTTTTAACTGCCCATTTCAAGAACCGGTTCTATCACTTCAAAGATCCTAAATAAAGGAAAAACAATCATTCTGTAGTTCAACTTAAGTAAAGAGGCAAAATGAGAAACACAGAGCATAACTTCACGACCAGATCAATGTAATTGCCAAAGCATATTATTTTCTACCATTATTCCAATAATAGAGAGTTCAAGAACATAAAAAAAGAGAAGGCAGAGGATCGAAATCTTCAGGATTTTCTTGATCCATCCATGTACATAGATCAAGATCTCATTTGAGAAAACAACAATCTGTTTTGCAACGAAAGCTTCCAGAAGAAAGAAAAAAGAAAAGCTCAGTGCTTGGCGTCTTCTTCTTCGCAGAACTTGGAGTACTTGTCAGAATCCATCAGCTTCTTTGCCTCTTCTGCATTACTCAGCTCCACCTTTATGATCCATCCATTTTCATACGGGCTCGTGTTCACCTGTGAATCCCAACAAAACAATCTTAGCTAAAGACCACAGAATCAAGAATCTTCAAGTTCATGACGTTGAATAATCAGATTAGCAGCAACCTGTAATTAATCATAATCTATATTAGTTTACCAGTAAATCAAGATTCTCAAATTTAACATTTCACATCATCTCAAACTTTTCAAGAATCAAATGATGTCATCAAATGAAACACATCAGCCATGAATCAAGAAGACATTTGCATCATAAAAAGCAGTCACAAAATCAAATCAATAAGCAATGAGTGTCACCAAGAAATTATTTGTGTTAGCCATCTGTATCAAATGAAACAAGTAACCAAGCAAAAAAGAATCGCAAATGATTTTAATTTGATCATCTCAATGTAGTTGTTTAGGTTGCGGTTCAAAAGAGGACTCACCAATCCAGGGGACTCGGTTAGCACCTCATTGACTTCCACCACCTTACCGGAGACCGGAAGAATTGATATCACTAGTAGCTTTCACACTTTCAACCGCTCCAAAGCTCTCACCTTGCGACACAGAACGTCCCAAATCAGGCAACTCAACATAGACCACATCACCCAAGTGTCCTGCGCATGATCCGTTATACCAAGGTTGCTTTGTTCCCATCAATCTTCACCCCATTCATGTGACTCAGCATATTTCAGATCCTTCAAAACCACTACAACACACAGATAACAAAAACAAAACGAGAATAAGCAAGTCACTTTACATGACAAAGATTCAAACTTTCAAAAAGAAACGGTCTTGAACATCTCAGACACAACAAAACCACTCATACATCAGGGTACCCATCTTACAAAACGATCAAAGATCATACTTTCAATAAAAAACAATCTCAGATTCAATCATCAAAGAGAGAAAGATCAAACATAAGAGAAACGAATCAACAGGAGATAGAGATTCACCAGAAGCAAACCCTCGTTGGGCAACGGAGATCCTTAGATGAGAAGGCAACCCTAGAAGCCACAAGAATCTTGCAGCCATTTTTTTCGTGGAGATCTCGAAGGACGCAGATGCGCAACCAACAGTGAGAGAGGTAGAAAGAGAGAGAGAGTGCACTCACCGACCGGCTGATTATTATTATTATACGACACAAGGGTTTGGTGGGTTTGCCTTTTTGTTCCATAAAATATCACTTTCTCAAATGATTATGCTCCTGGACCTATTTCTCCTCAACTACCCCACTAAAGCAACATTGTCGGACTATGACACTAGACCCATAACTTAATGTACATTCTTACCATAAAAACCAAACTTTATTAACAAGACACAGTTAGGGATATGGACAAGAGGAGTCACTCACAGACACATCCTTATGCAGTGTTCTAAGCAACTGAAGTAACTTGATCCTCACTACACTTGATCCTCACTACAAACTAGGAGAAAGATGAACTTTAGATGTTCCTCCATCAGTGCCAAACCAATGAATCGTCCCCTTGTGTAAGCCCAATGTTTCACACTCAGCTGTGCCTAGATCCAACCCTGTTTTACCATAGACATTGGATCAAGATCTGTTGTATGTGCTTATACCCCGTGGGAATGTTATATAATCATAAGCTTATACAATCTTGCTACAGTCTTGAAAACATATCTTGGAATGTTATTACTCGTCCGCAAAGAAAACAACAATACTATGCACAGTTTTTACAGTTATAATTTGGCTTACTCCTCAGAGTTCTATTCCACGTTGCTCGGCTTCAGTAATTAAAACTTTGGTTTCTTTAGTTTAGGCTCACACTAGATGCAATGACACGCTATCCTCTTCATCGGAACTGGTTCTTTAAAGCGACAAGATCATCAACTTTATGTTTCTCTGCCTTACTACCACAAGAAGTAGACTCGTTGAACAACAAAGGAGCATGAGAGATGCTCCTCTACTTCAGGTGTTGGTTTGATAGCCTCTTCTATATGAAACTCAGGCGGGATAATGGCTCAAAGTTTTTCATCTTTGTTTGTCTCCTGATGGAACGGGTCGGGTGGGATGACTGGCTAACGGTTGAATCAAGGGCTGTAACCGAAGTATTTCTCTGTTCTCTTGCAGCTGCTGCAAGTCACAACGCCCAAAACAGAATAGTTAAGACTGTCTGAGAATAGCTTAAGAAGAATGTTTTAAAACCTTCAAGCTCATGGTTAGATGTGATGAGATCAAGCTCCAAGAGATCCAAAAGACGACCAAGATCAACTCCACTTGTCCAGTTCCCAGGTTCTTGACCAGCTATTAGTTTCAGTCTTCCTCGATTAGCTGTTCCGCCCCAAATGATCCCAACTGGTCGTGGCTTCTGACCATTTGGACTTGTTAAGAGTATAAGGCTTCCACTGTCACCTTCAAGGTCAAAAGTTTGCTGGTTTTCACCAATGACTAGAAAGTCCGTGAGGAAACAGATACCTTTCTCGTCATTGTATTCCAATGCATAAGCCATTACAGTTCCTGTGGTATATCCAGAGCTTCTCCCAACTTTAACAACTTGTTTCCCAATAAGGCTATCAATAGGGGATTGCAAGTCTATGGCTTGAACATTGCCTATCTCACCTATGCCCTTTATCGCTGTGGTTACATTGCTTGTATCAAAATCTTCTGCAAAAGGAATGAATGCACCATCTGCTCTCACAAATGTTTCTGCATTTGAGTAAGGACATAAACCGTGGGAGTTAGAGGTCCTAGATATGCCGGTTCCTGAACAGAACGGTACAGAGATATGCAGTGAGGACATTGTACCTGGATTGTACCAGCAACATATGCCGTACCACTGGTCATCTGTGATAAAACGATGTTGCTCTCTCAACTGCACCGAGGTAGACAACCCGTCCAAGGCTTGGAGGTAAAAGGATGAAACATTTTCTGGCTAGGATAGTCCAAATCAACTGCGACATGCCGGTTAGTAAGGAAACCAACCTGATTATTACCCGTTCTGCTTTTCACGATAGCTCCCAAGGTTCCATACTTTTCTTGGCTTGCAACCTACACAGGCAGAGAACTGAGACTTTACGGTTTGCAGGAGAAGGAAAGAAGAAAAAGAGATGTACCTGAGAACCTGAGCCAATGCAGGGATCACTACCTCTCAAACCATCTACAAGTTCATTATAAACCTGTTCCTTTGGTGTAGCAGCAGGAGCACCGTAATACTGGAACTCCACAACATCTACATCGCACCATACCCACCAGGACCCTATTAAGAAACGAATACATTATATCATATCATCCAGTTTCTGAAAAAGGCTATGTGTTGAAGATAAACTCAACTCTAGAGCAGAAGGAAGACACTGCATTGGATTCAGCCCATTGCCTATGGACTTTCCCTAGCAACAAACCACAAGTATAGCTGGAGTACTCGTTAACACACCCACGAGTGATCCGGAACCCAACTGCAGTACCGAGGCTAAACCGTCTCAGGATCTTAACTATGAAACGCTCTAATGGTCATGAGCTCAAGCAAGGTGGTGGCTTGTTGTCCTGAAGGCAACCTGCCAACAATTTCAGGCAAAACACCTTTCTGGAGATTACCAAAGTAGTTAGCTCGGTCTTGTACAGAATCGTTGAGGCGAGTGAGAGTAGGCCAGGAGAAGTAAGGGGCGTTGCTCTCTGCGTGGTGGATGTTGAGTGTGAATGAATGAAGAGGAGAAGGGCTTGAAGATGATGGAAGACTCAAGTGATGGGTTCTCTCTAAGTCTAAAGCAGAGTCCTCTGATTCAGAAGAAGCTGGTTTGGATGAATCTCTGAACCCAACCTCCCTTAGTCATAGCTTCTAACTAAAGAAAACAACTCTGTGCTGTTTCAGCTCTGTAACAACCAAAAAAAAACAGATTAATCACAACAATAAGAGAAAATAATCATAAACCCTAATTGAGTTTCATGAACAACCCTAGAAGTAGAGTAAACATGTAGAACCATCTACAAAGAAAGACGACAACCTTAACGAACCTAGAATCTCTACATCATGCAGAAACAAAACAAAAGGTTCTAAGTACATGGAAACTCGATCTAGCGAAGGCGCGAAACTTACCGACAAGATGACACGTGGGAGTAGCAGCGAGAACGAATCCTAAATCAGAGGAATGAAAGAGAGAGAGAGAGAGAGAGAGAGAGAGAGCTGCATTTAGGGAGGCAGAGAGAGAGATGAAAGAAGAAGAAGAAACATGATAGCAATGGCTGCATAATAGTCTCTTGGTGTTACTGTTGATGGTGGTTGTGTATACAGTTCATCAATTATCTTCTTCCTTCTTCTTTTTTATTTTAATTTGTCGACGCATGAATAATTACTATCTTATTACCAATAAAAGCTCTTTTTCTTTGGGTCAACACCAATAAAATCTCTTTTTAAAATTATTGCTCTTATGTCTTTTTGCTATTATGGCTTTTGGCAGAATAATAAAACAGTAGCAGTACGATAAAGAAGTAGTATGCTAAAAAATCATATGCTGCATAACTGTATATTTTTTTCAAACTGTTTAATAAAACGATTGGTAGAACAGTAAGAACATACTATTTAAAAATTATCATAAAAACTAGTATATAATACATTTATTCTAATAACTAGTATATAATACATTTATTCTAAATAATATATATAAAAGTGTCAAAATGAGCTATAACTCATAAGCTATTTCAGCTCGGTTCAATTTTTCACGATTAAGATCTCTATTTTTAGGCTCAGTTAATAAATGAATTTATTGATCGAACATAAATTAGATCACGAGTTATATGAACGAGCTATAATGAACATGAGTCAACTTATGAGCTTAGTCACTTTTATACATACAATTATGTATATATATAACTTTTTGGATAACTTCTATTTTTATTATGTAAAAAAAGATAATTTCTATATTAATCGTATTTATCTTTTAAATTAAAATGTAAATCAAATCTTCTTAAATATAATTTCATATTTATCATATTTATCTTTTTAAGTTTAAAATATAAAGTATACATAAATAATATAAAAATTACACTTCTTGAAAATTATCTATAACTTTTTAGAAGAACGAAAATAGAAATTATTATATTTTAAAAATAAATTATCTTGTTTAGAAATTATCTAACTCCTCTATATAAACTCTCATTACTCTATCATATTTCTCATAAACTTTGATGATCCCAAATTTATAAATTTTTTATTTTATTTTTATGATTTAGATAGATCAAGACTTCGAAAATGAATTGTCCTCAAGTCTCTCACGAGGAATAGAAATTTTGGATCATTGGTTTAGCTTAATTTTTTTAAGTGTTGGTTTTATTTAATATTTAATATTAATGTTTTAGATATTTTAATATTCAAATTTGAATAATATTATAGAAGTTTATTTAAATATTTATTTTCTATTTTTTTAATATTAGATCGTAAGTTGACTCATTTAACTCATGATCTAGATGATCTGAGTTCGAGTTTACATATTAAAGCTCATATTATAAATGAGTTGAGTTGAGCTAACTCACAAAAGATTTGAGCTCACTATGAGCTGAGTCGAGCTGCGCGAGCTAATATATATATTTCTAATATATATTTATATATAATTAGTTTATTTTATTTAATAATATAAAAATTTGAGTTTATATGCAAAAAATATTTTATATATTTATAATAAATTTTAAAATTAAAATTTCATTTTAACAAATAATATTTCACATTTAAAATATAATATAATTTATATAATTAAATTATTGTTTATATGTAAAATAATATTTTAAAAAAAATCAAAATAAATTAATTGAAAATTTAATTTTAAACTATAATTTTATTTTTGGATATAAACATAATTTTATGATATTATTAAATAAAATTAATTATATATATTTCTTAATTTAATAAATTATAACTGTAAATGTGTTACTAAAAACTTTATATGAGAGCATTGAACAAAGAGCATTTGGAACATTGAGCAAAAAGTATTTGAAGAGAAGAATTTGATAAATGCTATTTAACAAATGTTGATTGGATAATAAATAACATGATGCTTATACTAATGCTCAGTCAATCAAATCCATATTATTGTTACAATTTTTTGATATACCATTTTGGCTCCAGTAAACTTCAAAAAAAAAACACCTATAAAATGGATGTTAACTACATGGATGATGGATCAATCCCTAACCTAAGCTGACCAATTAACATCAATTTTGTTCCTAAATAGAAATCAAACCCAAGATAAATACATTTACGATGTACTCCAAGTTAGGCTTTACCACTAGAGTACTACTCTCATTATGTTATTACCATCTCTTTTGAGTTGTTTGTTTTTCTTAATGAGATTATTTTAACAAAGATCAAATTATGATTTTATTTGCATAGAATAAATAGTGCTGAATCGATACTTAGAGCATCTCGAGTCCACTTATATTTTTATCCATTTCAATTCATCTTTATTTTTGCCTTTAAAATAAAAATTACTATTTTTCTCTATTTATAGAGAAAAAATAACATTCTTCTATATGTTACTCTATATTTGGAAATCTCTAATTTTGATAAATACATTGAATTAATTTAAACTCATCTCTATAATAATTTTTTTCTATTTTAGAGATAAAAATAAAATAATATATTGGAAATGGTCTAAAGTGGTGGTTCTCTTTGCTTTTGGGGAGGTTTATATGATGTTGTTTGCAAAGGACAATATACTCAACTTAGGTAACTCATGTACAACAACTATAAGATTGATCAGGTGACCTGACTCTGACGGTAATACCAAGAAGACAAGCTGGTGTTGCAACTTGTATTCAGACTCTTCTTCTTGTTATTCTTTCATTTTAATGTTCAATGAATTAGTAATAGGCTAATAGCCTTGGTATTAGTCTTTCTCCTATGGTCATTTTGTGCTGTATTAGCCGAAGGATGAGAAAATTCTATCAAAGTTTGTTGACAAACTGATCCGTCTGAAGCTGTTATATGCAAAGGGAAAAGTAAGAGATACCTAGATGAAGGTAGTACATAGTTTGGGACAAGAACATGAAGCTAAAAGACTGATTATTTCATTCTTTAGTTTACTTTGTTTGATTCTTGTACATGTCAAAAACAGTAGCACTTTCATGTAAAAAGGTTTTTAACTGAAATAAATTTTACGTTCATTCAAAAGAAAAATTTATGTTGTACTTGTATAGTTTTAGCTGCATTGTGCAACACTTTTGTCTTCACCCTGAAACTCACCATGAGCTAAGTCTTTCATAGTATTCTTCGTATTTTCATAATATGCATTGTTATGTACTACAAGTTTGCAACTATTTGTTTTTTTTTTGTTGTGAGTGTATCTAGAACCGAACATTCTCACATCTATTGCATATGGAATGCTTTGTCTGAATCTATCTTCGTCCACTTGGTTTATTGATTAATTTCAATGATGACGTGGATGAATCTTGATCACATTGGACAAAAAAAGAGGAAATGATGTGTCTTAGGGGCTGATTGGTGTAACCGCAGCGGTTGTACAGGTGATTTCTTGATCCTCCGCGGGTACTTGTGGATTCAGGGGTAGTCTGAAAGAAAGAGGCGAATCTACAAGAGTCTTATCTCTTAAGCATTTGCGGATGCGGGTGGTTGCGGTTTTATGCGTTATTAAGATATTTGGATGACTGGTAAAAAGATTAAAATTATTGCGATTAAAAATACAACAGTGGTTAAATATAAATGCAAAATATTTATATTTTATATAATTATAAAAATATTGAAATCATATTATTATAATAATATAAAAATTACATTCATAAAATTATACTATTAATTTTTTTTTTTAAAAATATAGAAATATTTTTCTTTAAATTTTTATAATATAATTAAAATAAAAATACATATATATATAATATTTCTATTATTTTAATTTAAATTTTTAATTGAATATTTTTTATTTATATAGTTTTTTGAAAAAAAAAATTACTCTCCCGCAACTGTCCGCAACCGCAAACGCTAGCTGGAACCAACTTTTGAATTTTAGAGGTTTATAGCGGTTTGAAGCGATTTATACCATTTTGTGTGATTATTGCAAAACGACAATAACCGCTATCAACCGCAAACGCTATTAGTGATCACGTAAGCACCAGAGAATCCGCTACCTTTCTTGTTTGTGCTTGTTTGTAATTTCATCTTAGATTTTGGTTTGATTTGCAATCTCATTAAAAAAGAAGACATTATTGTTACTATTTCAGGATTGGCTAACATACCAAAAACAGGCAGCTGCTTGATAGTTGATATTAGTTGTGGGATCCACGATTTAATTACTTATCATTTAATGAACTGATAGATTCCAAAATTATTCTAGGATGCTCTTTTAGCTTTTGCTCCTGGGCATTTTATTCGAGACTCGAGGATCCCATCTGGAACTGATCTAAAATTTTGTAGTTTGAGTAGGAATCAAACTAATCTTTTTTATTTTATTGAGTTTTATTGTGGAAGATCTACGGGTCTTGGGCCGTTGTTGTAGAGGACCTGCAGGTTTTGGAACCGACCTAACCCGAACCTAAGACTCGATGGGATATTCAAAATACTTGAAATTTCTAGTATATATTAGGGTTATGTGAGTGTTTTAATATATTTTTGGTATTATGTGTATTTTTTAAGCTTTTGATTTGGATGTTTCGGGTATAGTTTTGGATTTCGGGTAAAATTTTAGAATTTCAAAACTATAATTCGGATAAAATTTTAGATATTTTTCATGTATTTGGATAAAATTTTAGGTAAAATTTTAGATTTTATTGGGTATTTAAATATCAGATATTTTTTTGTTTTGGTTATATTTTTGGCAGGATCAAATAGGACCCGAGCATAACCCAATCGAAACCAAACCGAACCTGATCGATAAATTCTAATTACCATATTGAGTCAACTATATATAACTCGAATCAATATGGACTCGACATGACCCGACCGAAACCCGAGCCAACAAATTTCTAATTATCCTATTGGATCTAATATCTAAGATCTGAATATATCAAAACTTGATGTATATTATATTTATAATGATTTTGAGGATCAATAAAATATACACTTGAATTAGGATATCCATATAGAAATAAGATATGAGACAATTGTATTCATGGTCATCAAACTTTGGACAACAATAATAAAAGTGAGAAGCTATAACTTACTGGTTCGTTAAGACTATGGATGTAAAACAGGTTTATCCGAGTCCGTTTAGGGCTTTTTTCCATTTAGACTCTATCCGTTTAAATCATGTTAATTTTAAGCATGTTTATACATATATCCATTTAGACCCGTTATGTTTTAACTCATTTAATCTAAAATTGCTAGTTTAGCTCGTCTAGGTCCGTTTACATTTTTTGTGAATTCTATTTTTTTCTTGTCAATAACCTTTTTTGTCATATTTTAATATAATCTTTAATAGTTTTTATCTGATTTTAAAAATTATAATAATAAAATTTAAATTAATGAAAAATTTGAAATAAAATACTATACTTTTATTAATATTAACCAGTTCATAATATCAAAAAACATCAACAAATTCTAGCAGGTTTAAACATAATTATAACATAAACATTTTTCTACAAAAAAACACAACTATATAATATAACTATTTTGTTCAAAACACAAATTAAAAAAAAATGTTTTAAATAAATAATTTTTTAAAACTTATAAATGAGTCTAAATGGATACATGTTATTTAACAGATATACATTAATAATGTGGGCATAAACAGATGGATCCGTATAAATTTCATTTATTTTTTATATCGATAAAGAGGTCACGGACTGTTCGGTCGAGTTATTTACATCCCTAGATAAGACTTTCAAGGAATTGTATACGACTATGACATTGGGTGTAGTGTTATTGTGTATGATCACTAGATGTTTTTAAAATTGGACGAATGAAATCCATTTCCAATAGAACAATGAACTGTTTAGTCTTCAAACTTCGATTCAAGTTTTTTCTCTCCCAAATCTGGTTTAGATTCGGTTTATGGTATACATATGATATAGAAAACATAGTATTACATATTAATTAACATTTGATTTGGTTTTAGTTTAGGCAAATTTATCTTGTGAAGAGCATTCGCCGTCGATCTGGAGAGGTGACGAATCCAACGTCCAGGTTATATGAGTTTCTCTACTGATAAACGGCGACGTGGCGGGTCCACTGATTATTATCTGTATCGCAGTTTTTCACAACTCTCTCTCTCGTTTCGTCCCCAGACAAAACAAAAAAAAACAAAATGTCCGAGAGAAAATAGGTTTGACAAATCTGCGTGTAAGGAGAAGAGTTCGTCCTCGTGAGTTTTGATTATCGATTCAGACATCCCACATTGTCGTAGATCTGAAGAAAAAAAGATATAATAGATATTACGATTATCGCGTCTCGTTCTGTGGTTTTGAGAGATTCGATTGTTGTGTTCGAGGGAGTTTGATTCGATTTGGATTTGGATCTAGACGAGTAGATTCGTTTGTCGACATTTGAGAAGAGAATTTGGTTGGTGGATCTGAAGAGAGAGGGTAATAAGAGATGGATCTATCTGCGGTTAAGCGAAGAGCTGGCTGCAGATCGAGGGACAGATCAATGACATCTTCCGGTGCTTTGTCGTGAGAATCTCTTTTTAGCTTTTTCCCATTTTGTCTTGTTCTTGTCCGTAAAGTTTGTCTCTTTTTGGCACAGAAATGGATTCCAGAAGCTGGAGAAGATCAAAGATGCTAGCAGGCAGAGTAGGCAGCTCGAAGAACTCACTGACAAGATGCGTGACTGCAGAGGTAACCCATTTCGTGTTTATATTCATTCTATCTGGTTTTGATTATTGATAATTGGATGATGTCTTCTTCTTTCTTTTGCAGCCTTATAAAGATTTGATAGGGAAGTCAAAAGCTTGGAAAGTGGAAATGATGCCAGCACTAACCGGATGTTGAACGATAGACGGACAATCTATGGTAGCCTATGTTGACCAGTTCTATAGTTTAAGAGTGTTTTCTAAATCCCAAGTGATGTTGTGTGTTTGTGCAGGTTAAGGAACTAACACTCATATGTTGCCCTCTTAAGAAGAAGTACGTTTGCTTATTCAATTTTTGATGTTCTGCATAATCTCTTCAGTTACATTTGTGTTGGAGTTGTGCTCGTTATAATGTTTGTGGTGACTGATGATAATGAGGATGATGTGTACAGATATTCGTCCAATCTAGCAAGCAACAATAAGCGAGTCGATCTTTTCGACGGACTGCTGAAGACCACATGGAAGAGAATGTCTTACTTGCTTCAAGTAAAGCTTTTTTATAACTCTTGCCGTTTGCAGTGAGATGCAATAAACATTGTTATATGAATATACCTTACCTATATTTACTGGCAACTTAATAATCACTTTCAGACATGTCAAATCAAGAACTAGTGAATAAAGGAAACTCGATGATGGATGACACTGATCAAGCCATTGAAAGAGGGAAAGGTCACTACTCTCTTCTCTCGTTTACATAATATCTGAAGATACATAGAGAGCTATGCCATCTGATAACTTTTGTCCATTTTATAATTGGCAAAATCTCACTACGTGTTTTTTGGTGGCTGTGGCTTTGACAACAGATTGTTCAGGAGACTATAAATGTGGGAACGGATACTTCAGCAGCTCTCAAGGCTCAGGTTTGTTTTCAGGCCACACTCCTTTTCTTTCCAAACAATCGCTGCTTCTATTCTGAATCTCAGTTGTTCTTTTACAATATTCCCTTGTTATGAGACCTAAAGATTGTTTACCTTTTCATTTTTCAGACTGATCAAATGAGTAGAGTTGTCAATGAACTCGTATTCTATTCATTTCTCACTCAGAGAAGGCCTCCAAGCTGGTCAAGGAAAATTGGTAGGCAGGTCAGTCATCCCAAAACCTCTCCTTTTAACTTCTTTATACAGTCTGCTTCCTCTTGTCTCTTATACTGACTTGGTGCTCTTCTTCTCTCAGGTGGCCACAGACAAATGTATTATGGCATTTCTTTTCCTTATTGTCATTGGTGTCATAGCAATCATCATCGTCAAGGTACCGTCTCAACTCCTTTCTTATCCAAATATATATATGTGTATATATATATGTATTAATATGTATATATACTCGTAACATCCTCTCTTCCTTCTCATTTTGGGATAGATTGTGAACCCAAACAACAAAGACATCGGGACATACCTGGCCTAGCTCCTCCGGCCATGAACAGACGTTTACTCTGGAACCATTACTGAAAACAAAAAAGATTCTCGTTTCATGCATTCAAAATACTGGTACGTTGTGCACGCTTCTTGGTTCTACCCCTGAGTCCATGTTTCTGTAGATGAAAACCGCCTCACTTGAGAAATTTAACCAGTTTTTATTCCCAATGGCTTTTGTCTGCTTCCGCTTTTGAGAAGTCACAGGAATTAAATTCATTTTCTTTACTATCATTTGTTGTTCATGTGCTATGTCTTACCGATGACTCTTTTCTGTGTTATATCATATTTTATGTCTCTTTTTATTTCTATTTTTTAAACGTGGTATCTGTTTCACTGTTCCGGTAATAATTTTACTCGTTCCTCTGTTTTCACTGCGTTTGTGTTGAATTGCTGAAAAGTGAAAACCATAGTATTTCGAAGAGTCACGAAATCAAATGTATCAGAATAATTTTTCTCTGCAAAGATCAGACTCGGACATAGACATAGGAAGCTGTAAAATAACATTACAGTAAACTTCGTAACTTCAGGGTGTGAAAAAATGGTTAGGAACAGTTCAATGTTTCCCGTGGTGAAACGGGTCAAAACGGAACATTGCAGGCGATATATAGCAGAGGCAGGCCACCGTCCCTATAAATTTCGGGGCTGGAAGCCATAAAGAAATGGACGATTTATTTATAAGTTTTTTTAAAAAATATGGAAAATTAACATTAAGCGCTTGAAACCTTTTTAGCTTTTAAGGAGTTAATATGATGCTTTTACCAACAAGACTACTAGAGATATATGGAAAATTAAGGCCGAAATTTTAAATATTTTTTTAGGGCCGGAAGCTACAGCTTCTAAAGCTTGTACTCAGGACGGTACTGAGCAGAGGTCATGAGCCCATGCTGGTCAGAAGCAGTGGTCTTAGAAAGGGATTGGAGCTTTGAGGATCTCAAGAAACAAAGACAATAGAGGCATAAGACAAAGATCCTTCCCTAAGACCCTAAGGTTCTTGGAATGTTCTTGTTGTGGTTAACTTGTCATGACCCTTCCTTTTCATATTATAAGGACAACCTTGCAAGATCCTCTGAGAATCTAAATCTACCCTTGCAAGATCCTCTGAGAATCTAAATCTACCCTTGCAAGATCCTCTGAATACTTAGCTCATGAAGTTTGTTGCAGAAAGATCCAATTATTCATTTTACTAGCTTCTGCTTCATTTGTAAGCCGTTTCCTCTCCATATATTTTCGTACCTTTCTCGGTCGGTCCTTCATACAACGGATCATGAGGTCACTAATGCCCCTTGAATCTTCTTTGTTGTCATCCATGGTCAAAAAGTATATAGAAGTTTTAGCACAGAAACTCACACTGAACATAATAAATATGAGTTTCTATAAGACCAGTTGTAGCGTCTAGCTTCTTCCTCAGTTTCAATAACCTCAAAAAGGATAAATGAAAACCTAAAAAACACACTAGCTTCTTCCTCAGGATCAATAACATAGATTTTTTTTTAATTCCAAGACCCTGCTAATTTAGAAGCAACGGGAATGTAAAATGCAGGAACAGAGAAATAAAATATGCAGAAAAGATATACAAGTGAGATTACTAGCTAGATATATACGTTTTGATGAATAACATAGCAGGTGGGTGGTGGCGCAGTTGGCTAAGCGCGTAGGTCTCATAGCTACTGAGAAATCCTGAGGTCGAGAGTTCGAACCCCTCTCACCCCGTTACATATTTTTACTGACATGCCTTATATAATTTTTGTGTTTACTGGTTCAAATAAAAAGGGTTACGATACACTGATGCTCTTTTTTCTAGGCAGCTGTCATTCTAAAGAGGGCTTTGAATAGTTGTAGATAGGGTGGACAAAATATCCGCAAAATATGACTAGTTCTATTATTTATTTCGACTTGAAAAAATCGGATAATCTTAACTTTACAAATCAAAGCAAATAATAAAATTCAATGTCCGTCAAAGATCAATCAAATCACAAATATTCGTTTTTAAAAATATATTGTAGTGAAAAATTATTATTTATAGTATTTTTTCTGTTTGATTTCTTCAAAAAAATAATGTATTATATCGAATCAGATACCCAATAAAAATACTGATTTTTTGGATATCTGAAACACCAAATACAGAAAATTTATGAATCGAATCAACTAAAAAATCAACTATCTTTGCAGAGGGAAGCAGATCACAAATATTCTTAAAATTTGGGTATCCGTTTTCCTACCCACTAGATAAAAGGGCAACATGAATAAACTCCAGACTAGACTGCAATATTTGCTAATTGTCAAAAAAAAGGAATATATATATATATATATATATATATATAAAGTTTTAACTGCAATACTAGACTCACACCCGCCCTTTCAAAGGGCGGGTTATATTTTTTGTTTTTAATTTTTTTTGAAAATTTTAATTTTTATATTTATCTTTTTCTATAATATTTTTTAAGAATATAAATAATTTAGTATTATTAATATAAAATAATTATATATGAGTAATAAGTAATTGGACCAAACATTTATCAATTGGTCCTGCTCATGTTTTAATAGAATAGATATTATCTTCCATTTTCTACTTTTTTGATATAATTTAAGAAAAACCAAATATAACATGAATTATTAAAATGTCGATTTATTTTAAGAAATAATATTTAATTTATAAAATTCAGGCTAGTTGTCTGACTAAATAATGTAGTTTCAAAAAATGATAAATATTAATATGCATAAAAACTTGTAAGTCAAGTGTGATAAAATAAATACGGCGAATAAAAGACCTGATTCAAATTCTTAGATAAAAAATCCTGAACCTTTTACTTCATCTCACCTTTTCCCTGGCCAGTGTGAGGTTTCGTTCGTATTGAAATCTAGTATAAATGAACATGCCTAACCAGAATGATCACTTGGGTGTGAATAAGAATGGGAAGAATATCAGAAAGAGTCATCTCGTTCAACCAAGTTTCGCTGCCAGTGTTAAACTTAGATGTGGATGTGAGGCCTCAAGCGCAACATCATGTTTATAACATTAAAAGGAACGACTTTAGGAATATTGTTCAGCAGCTAACTGGATCTACATCACGTGGAAGCCTTTCTCGACCTCTTCAAAACAATTCATCAAAACCTCAGAATACCCGGTTGCAGAGGATTAGACCACTATCCTTAATGCAGAGAAATCAACCTGTGATGGCTCCTCTACAACATCATCCCCACAGTTTAATGAGACCTCCTCCACCCCAGCATCAGATGCCACAAGGCACACAACAACAACCAATGATGGGCCAAGGAGATCAGTTTTGGTCTAATAATACTGAGTCTCCCATCTCCGAATATATTCGTTGTCTTCAAAGTTCACTTGGAGATGCATGTCCTAATGGTAACAAGATGCAGCCATGTCTTGAACATCGGCCTTATATGCCGGTTCATGAACATCGGCCATATATGCCAGTTCAGGCACCGTCTCAACTTCAGCCTTATATGCTAGATCAACCTCAGCCGGAGTCATATATGATGCATGGATCACAACCTCAAATGAATATGCAGGGGTCAATACAATCTAGTCAGTACCTACCACCACCCATGTTAGTTCCTGACCAAGTGCCTCGTAATCTTCCTCCCCCTCAGTTCAATGGTCATGTATCTGTGACATCTACTCTACCCTCTTCAATGTTCAACCAAATTTATAATGATTTGTCTTCTATTCAATATAACGATTTGTACACAAATTAGAGTCTAAAACTCTGTTAGTTTATTAAAATTGAGAACATTTTCTTTGAAAAATTTATTTGTAAAAATCAACAAATAAAGCTACATATAAATTATATTGGAAGAATATCTTAGACAATGAAATCATATAATTTATTAAGATTGTATTTTGAAAACATCATTAAATCTATTTTCTTATGTTTCTTTCAATGTTTGTGTATGTAATAATTTATTTTCAATATTTTTTTTTTATAATGTCTTTGTATTCATCATAATTTTAAATTAACGATTTTCTCCACCGTAAACAGAATTAGCAAATTGTCTCTATAATATAAGTTTATGAGTTATTCACATTTTCTTACAACTGCTACAAGATGTGTATATGTAAAATTTAAATTCGGAAAGCATTTTTAATTCATCTATTTATTTAAATTATTATTTAAATAAATAAATAATTTGCGAGACGACGGTTACCAACCTACGTTGGGAACGGATTCTGATCCCGCGAATGTTATCTGTATGTGTCAGAAAGCTAATGGCTACAGAGATTGCTTCATCTACATCAGATATCCTCCCAACCGTTCGATTAAAATCCAACGGACGAAATATCTCCAGTTTCAGATCCTGTCTAAATTCGAAGACACACACACGCAGAGGAAGTGAAAGGCAAATGAAGAAGACAAAAGTAAGGAGCCGGAGATCACGACTGAGTTTATTAGTGTCCGAGTACCTGACGAAGTGACAATGGAGCTTCCATTACTCTCTTACACCAACTCAGCCTCGTTTTCTCGGACATGCTTATGCTCTTCTTGCTCCTCGTCCTCAACTAGTATTAGTGACTTCCCGGAGAGAAGAAGGAGCTTGACAAATGAAAATCAATGGAGCGTTAAAGCTTCCGCTGGACGAAGCAGCGAAGGGATCGAGAGAGCTTTTTTACCGTGTTGCTGTACAGGTCTGGTTTCATTGAACTTAGAATCATTGACCACTTTGATTGAGTTATTGCTCTGATCAAACTCTCTGATTCTAACAGGGTGCTTTGTCCGATATGTTCTTGAGAGGAACGCAACTGATGACAGATGATTCTAAAGGCGTGGAATCTCTGGTAAAAACTATATCTCTCCTTCACATTTTTATATGTAGTTCTCTCATATATAATTTTTCATTTCTCAATCATCCATGTTTTCTCTCTAACCGTTCTTGCTTTCTTTTTGCGTTTGTTTCACAACATCGTTGTTTGTTTATTTACCTCTAGACCCGGAGGTCTTTCCTCCATTTGTACCATTTTGCTCAAGCATTTGCAGCTGTGATCACCGCCACACTTACAGGCTCCCTCTAGTTTCTTGAAAGGTTTAGTATTTGATCTCTTAGAGCACCATTAAGGGGGTTGCTTAAGGGGGTGCTTGATGGGTGGGTCCACCAAAATCTTAAGCACCAGCTCTTAAAGCTCCTAATTAATCACCAGCTTTTGTACAGGTTTCACGTAGCGACCCGTGATTGATTTTTTTTTTTTTTTTAATGAAAAAAAAAAAAAAGCACCCCAAAATGGGGTGTTAGGGTTGAAGATGCTCTAAGGTTTCTAGTTTCTTTTGTTGATACTCTATCCTTTCTCAGTCTCGTTTTCATTTTCAGACCCGACATACATTGTTGCCGCCGGTCCTAAGATCACGAACGCGATGACTTTAAGAAGCTCTTATAAGCTTGGTCTTCTCTCGTCTATTTCCTTACAAGATTTGAAAGGATAGCTTAGAGGACAAGAATACCTAAACCGGTTTGGTACAATAAAAATCTGGTTTGACATATTGCTTAGTGCACAGCTTGGTACGAGAAGAGACATATGAAGAAGATTTACTCTCCTCTCCTTGAAGGACTCTTAGCCCTCTACCTCGGTATTGAATGGGTTCAGGTAAAATCTCCGGTTCGGTTTAATCAAGGAAATTACGAGGAAGCTGCCTCTGCTATGGTATAATCAAAAGAAAGGACTGTTTTGTCCAAGTGGCACGAATACTGCTTTGGCCAAATACATGAGTGTATCTATCAACTTAATGACAATGACTGAAGTGTATAAGTAAGTTCTAGAGTTGTGTCACTATATACTGATGCATTCGTCTAAGAGAGAGAGAGTTTACAAAATCATAAGCTTTGTTCATTGCTAGTTCTCTAAGAAAGAAATAGATAGAGCATACACTGAGTGCTAGTGAAGGCATGGGTGTAGATACTTATCGTTTCTTTCTTCTTGTAAACTCAATTTAGTGGATTTCGAGTCACATACTCGGCCAGACGTAGCTCCCTTGTTAGCCAGGAATGAACTGGAGAAAGTTTTGCATGTATTCATCTCTATTGCTTTAAGCTTTTATTTCCCTGTTATCTTCTCTTCCAAATTGCACTGTTCTTGAGTTCTTGTCTTCTAGTTCAAGCTCATCTCTCAGTTGTGTATTTGTGTTTTTGTTTCTTTATGAAGAAAGTCGACGTCTTTAGTGCAAGAGTCTTTTTTTTTTTTGGAATACCACAGGTTTGGGACCGAAGCCTATCTAGTCTCAGAACACAGTAATAAGAATTTGCTCTCTTATTAAACTTAAGGAAAATCCTCTCAAAAACCTTAGATTATCTCACACAATCTTAAAACACACGTTGAAGTTGCAATAGCTCTGCCAACTTCTTTATATAGAATTAGATAACTCTTAATCCTAGAGATAACAACAACTTTAGATATATCCTTAATCCTTTTAGTAAATTCAAACTCACTAGGACTAGGAAAACTTAAATCTTAAGTTACTTCAAGCTTATCCCAACATACTCACCCTTAAGCTTGAAACCACTTTCAGACAAGTCTTCAATGCCAACCAAACTTCTCATTTCTGCAAACCGAGATCTCGAAAGAGCTTGGTCAAGATATCAGCCTTTGCATACTCCCTGCTACATGTTGAACCTCAATCAGATTGTTATCAACACATTCTCGTATGAAATGATACCGTCTATGAATATGCTTGATCGTCCATGAAAGACAGGATTTCTTTGTAAGAGTTATCGCCGATTTGTTGTCAATATGAATCACCACCTTCTCACTTGACTTCCCAACTATTTCACCAAGAAGCTCTTGTAACCAGATAGCTTGTTGGCGGCCTCTGTTGCTGCCATGAATTCGGCTTCACAAGACGACAATGCCACTGTCTCCTGTTTCTGAGAGCACCAAGTAATGGGTGACTTCAAGGAAATAGAAAACATGACCAGTGGTGCTTCTCCATCATCTTCATCAACATTAAGACTCGCATCACTGTATCCTTCAAGTTTTGAGTCAGTTCCCTGTGGAAACACAAGCCATACGAAGTCGTACCCTTTAAATATCGTTAATACTTGTTTCATAGTTGCAGGCATGCGATGTCTTTGGTCAGCCAGTATACCTGCTCAACACTCCAACTGAGTAGGAGAGATCAGGACGAGTGTGGAGGGAGGGCTATCTTAGGAACCAACGTTTCTCCTGTACTCCTTCTCATCCACACCTTTTCTCATCTCTAGCTTTTGGAGAGTTAAACTTGGAATCCATTGGCACATAGAGTCATAGTACCAATCTTGGCATCCTGGTTTCCTCCAAAATTCTCTTAGCATACCTTTTCGCTGCTTCAAGGTAATCCCTTCGATTATGTTGACTGGCTCCAATACCTACGGTAATAAGTGGAGTTTACCTAAGTCACTCATTTTCAAACGTGTAGACATCCCGGGTTTTTGAAGTCGTTGATCAACTGTCGGCTTGTTCCAGTCACAAGAAGGTCATCAACGTATACAGCTACAAGGAGAACATCATCTTTCTCTTGTCGTCGATATAACACAGGCCTCCTTGGCACATTTAAACAAACTTCAACTCTCCCAAGCACAAAATTTAACTTCTCATTCCATGCTCTTGGAGCTTGTCGCAACCCATAAACGCCTTGTTCAACTTGTATACCTTGCTCTCTTTTCCTTTTACTACAACCCCTCTGGTGCCGACACAAATACTTCCTCCTTTAACTTACCATGAAGGAAAAGCAGTTTTGACGTCTAAGTGGTGCACTTCCCAACTTCTAGATGCTGCCAATGATAGTATAAATTGAACTGTTCAATGCGTGCCACCTAGGCGCAGAAAACCTCATCAAAAATCAATTCCATGCCTTTGGATGTATCCCTTTGCTACCAATCTGGCCTTGTATTGTGATGGATCCATCCGAGTTGCGTGTTGACTTTTAAAAATCCACTTTAACCAATTGCCTTGGCTCCTACAGGTAAGTCAACTATTCCAAGTTTTGTTCTTCTCTTATGGACCTTATCTCATCTTCGCAGGCGTCTCTCCAGCTTTCTTCTCTTTAGCTTCATCAAAGCACCATGGTTCATCATTTATACTCAGCAACAAACGATCTCCTTCAACTTCAGCGAACAAAATGTAATCATCTAGGTAACTTGGTTCTTTGTTTCCCTTTGAGATCTCCTCAACGACACAGTATCAGCTGTGACATAATCTTCTTCCTGTGTGTTTGTGACAATTTCATGATCACTCGTTGTTGTAGCTTCATGTCTTTACTGGTCTCATTTTGTAGTTTCATGTCCTTCATCAAACTCCATGATTTCCATATTCCACCGATCTTTGACACTGAATGGATCCTGTATCTTTTATATCACCACTTTCCAATCCCAACTTTATCCTCATCAAATATTACATCTCTGCTTACCGTCACCTTTCTGTTTATTGGAATCAAGTAGTCGGTAAGCTTTTGAGCCTGGTTCTGTGCCGAGATGTATCATCATTCGTGATCTATCATCTAGTTTTCGAAGATACGGAGACGAACGACCTTTTGCATATTGCGATGCATCCAAATATACGAATGTGATCAATGTTCAGGTTTTTCTTCCTTTGTATGCTTCGCGTACGGCGTCTGTAACTCAAGCACACGAGTAGATACTCGGTTTATGATGTATGTTGCGTGTCTTACCGCTTCACCCCAGAGGTAATTAGGAAGATCCATATGTTTCAAGAGGCTTACTCGTCATGCCTAGAAGTGTTCTGTTCCGCCTTTCAACCACCCCATTCTGTTGGGTGAATATGGAGCCGTGAGTTGTCTTGTAATGCCGTTTGATTCACAATACGATGAGAACTCGTTTGAAGTAAACTCTCCACCTCTGTCAGATCTGAAGGTACAGATAAACGCTCTTGTCTCTTGCTCAACTACGGCTCTGAACCTTTTAAATTTCTCAAATGCCTCTCCCTTCTCCGCGAGAAGTATCGACCACACGTAGCGAGAGTAGTCATCAATGAGTACGAATATATACCTCTTGTTTGATGGTGTGGCTGGTGTGATTGGCCCGCAGAGATCTCCATGAATGAGCTCGAGTGCTCTCTTAGCTCGGAAAGTGGTTGTTTTAGGGAATGGGTGCCTAGCTTGTTTCCCAAGCAAGTAAGATGAGCAAGTGTCTTTCTCAATCTCTATCTTAGGGATTCCTGTTACGAGTTCCTTGTGAATATCACACGCATTGCTTCCTTGCCTATGTGCCCAATCTCGCATGCCATTTGGCTGAATCACTTGTCGTAGTAAGTTGTAAGCATCTTTCGTTCACTATGTCCAGTTGAACCTTGTATAGTCGATTTCTCGATCTTTTTGCTTTTGCTATTAGCTTGCCTTCTTTATCCTTAGAACGAGGAGATCGTCTTTCATCATTACATTGCAACCCGACTCCGTAGCTTGTCCTAGGTTGATTATGTTACTCTTCAAGTTTGGTATGTAGTAGACATCACCTAATATCTTCTTTCCTCCATCTTTGCTATAGACAAGAATTGAACCTTTCCCCTTGATGTCAATACGTGAGTCATCTCCGAACCTCACTTTTCCAGTAATAGACTCATCAATTCCTTTGAAGTAGTTGTGATTTCCGGTCATGTGATTGCTTGCCTCATTGTCCAAGTACCACACATTGTCTTTATCCGAGTTTGTTTCAAAGTCTTGAGGTTTGATATTTTTTTCGTTGAGGTAAACGACTTCGTGCACCATTAACTCTTCTGCTTCTTTCGTGTCAGTGATGTTATTGTCGTTATTTGTCTCAGTAGCTTCTTGTAACTTCAGAAGACGATCAGGACATGTTGATGCATAATGTCCGTTTTTATCACAACGGAAGCAAGTGATCTTTGAGATGTCAAAAATTCTCATAGTGACGATCATTGTATGTTCTGTCATAGTATCGACCTCGTCCTCTGCCACGGTTGTAATAACGTCCCCCACGTCCACGACCTCTGTAGTTATTATTGTGGTCACGATTGTAAGGTTGTGATTCTGTGTTAGCATACATAAGCTTGTTCTGCCCTTCTGATTTCTTCTTCTTCTTCTTTGATTCTCTCTTCATAAGTTTTTATTCTCCCAATGATATCTTCAAAAACTAGTAGTTTTTAAATCAAGTAATTGTTTCTAGCGATGCAACGATATGTATGAACTTCTTTCGCGGAAGACTTGATAAAAATTTCTTCACCAGTTTTGTTTCTTCAATATTTTCACCGAGAGCGTTGACTTTGATGCGATTTCAGACAGCTTCCCTACCAAAATCGTCGATGGTGTCACTTTCTTTCATCTTCAGTCTCTCAAATTCAGACATTAATGTCTGCAACCTTGCTTCACGAACACGATTTGCACCATGTATCGTGATTGATTGCATCCCAAATCTTCTTCGCAGTATCCAGCTCTCCCACTTGTAGTACTAGAGTCTCAGGTATAGATTGGAAGATTAGGGCTGTGGCTATGTCATTCTTCTCTCCATTATCAGTTTCATTCTCTACCGTTTCCCAAACCTTGTGAACTTAAGTAGCACCTTGATTCGTATTGGCCCAAACTGTGTAGTTTGTTGTCGTAAGCATCAGACAACTTATCGCAGAAGGTCCTCCTCCTTCTTTCTTAAACGCAACGATATCTCCATTGTCTTTGAAAGTAACCTTCAAGCTCTGATACCAAATCTAGTCTCAAGAACACAGTAATAAGAATTTGCTCTCTTTATTAAACTTAAGGAAAATCCTCTCAAAAACCTTAGATTATCTCACACAATCTTAAAACACACTGTTGAAGTTGCAATAGCTCTGCAACTTCTTTATATAGAATTAGATAACTCCTAATCCTAAGAGATAACAACAACTTTAGATATATCCTAATCCTTTTAGTAAATTCAAAACTCACTAGGACTAGGAAAACTTAATCTTAAGTTACTTCAAGCTTATCCCAACAGCCTATAATCCTTCCAGATCTGAATACCACATGTTTAGTTTCATCTCAACAATCATTCAAATTAGGAATCTGACACAATGCTAATAATCTTTTCTAGTTGAGCTAATGATCTCTGATTAATACAAGAGTCTCAACATATATATAGTGATCAATCAGACTGATGTGTTTGAAACAAGCTCGTTGAGCGTATGATGTAGTAGTGTGTTATATCAAATATCAGTAATGTACATCTTTGTGTTTATCAAATATCAGTCTCACTTTCATCTTGAACTTGATTTTCTCTTTATAGCTTCATCGAGCTCAACTATTTCATGATCTCTTGTATATGTGCCGCATCTGACTCCTTAGAATCACAGCCATCATTTGACTGTTTAATATTGCTTTGACTCGGTTTTAATTGTTTTGGAGTTTCACTATCTCAAACTCAAAGTAGTTAATAAGATTCATGAAATGATTGGGGTTTTGATCGATTAGTCACAAAGGCTGTGAAAAGTACTCTTTTCGGGAATAAAAATATTCGTAAGCCATCATAAC
>CAJHQP010004917.1:0-50517 GCA_905132765.1 Moricandia arvensis | reverse complement strand
TGTTTTGAATTTTTTTATATAAACATTAAATTTTATTTGATATTTCTGATTATTTATATTCTATAGTATTATATTATATTTGTTGAATTATAAATATTTATTGTTATATTTTTGCAAAACAAAATATATTAACTAAAGTTAATATACTGAATATTAAATAAACTAAATATTCAATAAACTAATGCAAAAGTTTTAAACAACAATTATTTTGAAGAAGGAAAATATTGTGTAATCTTATTACAATAATTAGTACAACATATTTTTTAAATATTATTCTACTTAATCTTTCTTGTATAATTTTCACATTAATGTGAATTTTGATCACATTTTAAAAATAAATTACAGTTTTTTATTTGATTATACTTTATTTCATAATCAGACAAGATAAAATACTTCATTATTTATAGGAATGCAATCATACACTTTATGATTTGTATTTTTATATTATAACTATTTTTATTAATTTACAGGTATATTGAATTTATGAAAAACTGAAACAAAGTAGATACAAACTAATTAACTGATAAGATTTTTTGATTTATAAATAGGTCGTAAATAATGACACATATTCGATATCGAGACATAATATAATTTAGTTTCTCAAAACATGTAGATCAACTATAAAAAGTATTGGCCTCCAATCCGGTCGATCAAAAGGTCTTGAACATCAAAAGACTTAGTTGTAATAATCAAATTAATTAACTATTTTATTGTTAGATAAATTGGGAATGTACTATATATTAAATTTTGTTTGTTACTCCCACTAGGTTTATAATGTGTCTATCAAATTTATTATTATTTTCTTTAATAATATATGATATTTTTTTTAAAAAAATTGTTCTTCTCCAATAGATAATATTTAATATTTTAATATTAATTTAATTTTATTAAAAATGTGTATAAACTAATTAGATTTTTAAATTTTTTTATGATTCACTAATAATATATGAAATTGTAATTTTAAAATATATTTTTTAAAATAATTAATTCTAAATTTTTGTGAATTAAGTAAAAACATATTTTATAAAACAGAGGGAGTAAATATTCACAGGATATGATGCATTTTAGAGAAATTTAACATACCTTTTTCAAAATTTTACAAGACTCCACCCAATGTCTTGGATACAATTTTTAATCACTGCTGACAAAAAAAGAAGGGAAAGGTGGCACGGCAAGCAGATGTAGGACCCACGGTTCTCCTCTTTTGCACAGCTGGGGACACATAACCAGTGACTGCCTAAGGTATCTTTAAAATATTAGTATACTACTCCTTTCGTTTTATTAAAATACATATTAAAAAATAGTTAACAAAAGTAGATTATTTTGAATTTTTATGGAAATATTATAAAACTAATAAAAATTAATTAACTTTATAATTTAGTAATTGACTAAAAATTATTAAAATTGTAATTAAAGAAAACAGTATATTTATTATAGTTTTTTAATATATTTTTAATGTGTGAAACACACAAAAGAATTAAAAAAAATTGTCAAAAATACCATTTTCCTTGTATCATTTTTTATTTTTACCTTAATCACTTTACCCTTATTTTTTAAGAGGAAAAAACATACTTATAACCCTTGAATTAATTAATCTACGACTTAGCGTTTAAAGTCGAGGGGTGAGGTAGACTGGTATAAGGTTTGGGAATGTAAGATTTATGATTCTAATTAATTTAAAAAAAATTGCCTCTTAAAAATGGTATTTATGAAAATGTCTCTTTAATGATAGTAAAAATGAAAAGCGATACAACAAAAGTGGTAAACTTAAAATTTTCCCAATTTTTTTTTGTCAAATTCATTATATTCAAGCCCATTAAGCTAACATGATTACAAGAGGATTTTTATATAAAAGCCCAAATACAATAACCTATCCAAACCCAACCAATATCTGATAAGATCAATTAACGTGTTCCTGCATGCCCTTCCACGTGTCATCTTCCGCTTCTGTTGAGGGTTGAG
The DNA here is from genome assembly GCA_905132765.1 of Moricandia arvensis. Classification (NCBI taxonomy): domain Eukaryota; kingdom Viridiplantae; phylum Streptophyta; class Magnoliopsida; order Brassicales; family Brassicaceae; genus Moricandia; species Moricandia arvensis. The sequence goes on along the minus strand of CAJHQP010004917.1, from coordinate 48,555 downwards.
TCACCGTTCCTGCCGGAGATTCCACTGTTCCTCTTCTACTACTAGAAGCAAAAATCTAATCCAACCATGGTGAAAATCTCTTCGGTTTAATCCTCTTGTTTCTTTCTTCTCTCCAATCAACCGATGATATTAAGAATTTTATGGATTACTCTGAAGATAAACATGAGTAAAAAGCTTTATAGAAATTTTGGAGAGAGACTTTGTTGAAACACTTCTTTATATAAGAAGTTTTAACTCTACTGAATCTTCCAAAACTTCCAAGCAAAATCAATAATCTCACGGGCTAGATTTGATAAGATACTTTGCTAGAAGCACACGACCAATATTTTTAAAAAGCAAAGATTGATTCTTCTCAAATTTTTGCCTTGAGAATAATCAGAGTAAAACAATCCCCACTCAATACCAAAAGGAATTTAAGACTTATGAGAACGAAAGAGAAGAGAATATGAGACTAAACTAAAAAAAACACCATAAAAAGTCGCCCCAACAAAGGTTATTATCCGCTACCAGAAGTTTAGATCGATCTTGAAGATCGAATATTTTACAAGAGTTAACAAAAAAAAAAAAAGAGGAAACAGAGTCACTTTTGTTTAAGGTCTAGAGAGAAGTTGGAGAGAGTAGAGAAAGAGTTTTTAATGGATTTCCCAGAAATTATCTTTATGAAACAAAGAAAATATTATTCATCAGATTAAATAAAATTTACACATTATTACATTATAATCTTTTTGCTAATTTCTTTTCCATTAAAGGAAAATCCAATGAACAATACATGGTGATGTTTTACAAATCCAATAAGCCCAATTATACTTAATCTTAAAAGATAAGGAATTACAACAAGACTAAAATCCATTAAAATACACTTGAAGAGATAACATCAAAAGAGTAAACGAAGACATGTGTTTCACTGAATAACACGCATTACTTTTTGGGCAAAGACATAACGATGTCGAAATTCTCCTTCTCCGAGAAGCCGCCAACAAGATTAAGACCAAACATCACCGAAGGTTTCTTTGTGCATCTATCCTCCATTGCAGGTCGCCTTATTTATGACCAGAACTTCAAATCACCAACTTCTTTAGCCGCTAGAGAAATCGAGGGATTAAGCAATATATTCATATACTGAGACATCTAATATAGTAGACCAACTTTCTTAATCTGAACTCATATCCACCAAAATTCTCATATCATCTCGATTCACCACCACCAATAAACTCTATGCGAAGCCCAATATAATGGCTATAGAATCATAGAAATTTACAATCAAATGGAAAGAAAACGAGCATAGATGATGAAAATAAATAAGAGATCATAACCATGAGATTTTCTCTACTGAGATTTTAAAAGCAAGGAGATTATCCGGTCAGTCCGGAGACAAAATTCCGCAACAGAAAACAAATACGTTAATCAAAATATAAAATATGATCAATATATCTGATCGATAAGATCAGAAACAAAACAAAAAAAAGCAAAAGAGTTAATCTATTCAATCTCTTTTCCTTGTGAAAGATTTGTAGAGAGAGAGATTATTACATTAATACTTTAAAATTATATAATTATAACTAAATCTTAATGGTTTTTAAGTATCAATTTTAATAATAATCATTATTTTATTTTATTATTTCATTTTTTGTTAGATTTTTAATGAGATATTCTAAAAAAGTAATGATAATACTTTTACATTTTTATTTATTTCACATATCACATATAAATTCACAATTTTTGAGTACTTTTTTTTTTCTTTAGACGATCATTCTATTATTCAAACTTGAAGTGGTGTGAAATCCAGTCCGAAATATAACAACCAACAAAACAAATATAAATATAAATTTAAATAGACCGGAATTTTTGAATACTTTTGTTAGAATTGCTTCTTTGGTGCATTAATATAAATTTGGGAATAATCATAATCTAAATATAAAATAAATTGACTCGGCATGAACATATTTGTTTTAGTAGGATTATGGAAAATGTTGGAATTAATGACGTCTCCAACGATGATACCAATTTTAGTGTTGAAATTATACCAAATTTGGTGTTTTGCTGTTGTATTTTTAGTCATCTCCAACAATAAAGCCAAATTTTGCACCAAAAACAATATTATACATTATTTAACTTATTAGTTTAATAATTTTATATTATTATTATTATTTTAGTTGATAAATACTTATTTTACCACACTTGTATATTATGTTTGTTAAATTTTTGTAGTTTATGTTTATAAAATTTATTTTCATTTATATGTCTTGGTTTACCAATATTATATTTTTATGTATTTATTTTAATAAAATATTAGTTATATTGAAAATTACAAACTATTATATATGAAAAGCACATAACAAAATAATTTTTGTACTATTAGTTATATTAATTTCTATAAATTATAAATTACTAATTAAAATATATTCTAATTAAAAATTAAAGATAAAATTTTATGATATTGTAATTCTTACAATATGACGTAATACTCATTTAGGGGAAATCGGCAAATTCCTATGTCAATAAGGGTCAACGGTCCCGATCATTACATAAACACTTCATATGTACGAAAACATACATTAACTAGTACAAAATTCAATTTTCATTTATGATTGGGTCTGTTCTGATTTGAGTTTTTGGGTAAGGTAAAATGTCAGGCCTAAACCTAACACAAAGAAGACAACATAGGAAAAAATTGAGCAGAGAGGAGTCGGGAGTGTCTAGCTTATCTAACCCTAATTTCTCTTTTGTTCAATAAGTTCAACATTCTCGTTTCTCTCTGTTCGATTTTTTCCTCTGTTTTCTTCTCTATGCTAGATTTTTTTGCCGAAAAAGTCGAAGAACAAAAAAGTGAAAGAAAAAAGCTAATTATTGAGTTACACGAAAACAAAATAATTTGAGCTAAATGATTTATTTTTCAGTCAATCAGCACATAATACGGTTTAATTACTACATAAGAAAATAAAACCTTACTGAATCAACAAGTGACAAACAATTTATCTTTGGTAAGGTTTGACTAGTGGAAATTATGTTAATGTATGTTAAAACTAGATTTTGGAAGTTTATGTACTGAATTTAAATTTTGTATTAGCTGATGTATGTTTTCGCACATGTATAGTGTTTATGTATTGATCGGGACTGTTGGTCCTTGTTGATGTAGCAAATGACCGATTTCATGTTACCAGATTAACGACAACTCATATTACGTAACATTTGACTAACGAAAATTAGTTCAATGTATGTTAAAACCAAATTTTGAAAGTTCATGTATGAAAATTGAATTTTGTGCTAATTGATGTATGTTTTCGCACATGTGACGTGTTTATGTACTGATCGGGACCATTAACCTCTATTAACGTAGGAATTGACCGATTTTTCACTCATTTAGTGATTTATTAACTGAAAAGGTAAAATAACTTTAGTTTTTAAAAATAATTTTAAAATAGAAATAATACAATATATTTATATTTAGTTACAATTTTGAACTAACTAATAATAATAATTGAACTATGTTATAATAAAATATAGTAAAATATGTATTTCAAAGAGTTGGTGTGATGAATATGATTACACTAAATTTCGTGTAATACTATTCAAATTACACCAATTTAGTGAGATAGTGTCAATTTTGGTATCATGTTGGAGATGAGATTACACCAAACTTGGTGCTTTAGTGTCTTAATGGCCTAAATTTAATCAAGAAAATCCTACTACCCCAAAGCGGTAAGACTTTATTGTAAATAGAAAGAATTCTTAGTTTAATGTGAGAAGAAATGTATATTTAGAGATAAAATTTGATCACCAAAAAAAAAATGAAATAATCTTAAACTAAAAAACTCAGTTTAGAGAAAATAGAATCATCCTATATCTAATAAAATATTTAGTTAATGTTAAATTATTTATTAAGTTTTGTAATACATTTAATTTTAAAATTTTAAGATAATTTAATTTGGTGAATTCCAACATCACTGTAGTATGTCTTGAATTTTGATGTCAATCATTAATTCATAAGACTCTACAAGAGATAATTTGAAATCAGTTTAAAATACAAAAGATTTTAAAGTTAAATAACACTATATGTTAAAAATAATTTTCAATCATTCATGGATAACAACAGATTTCAAATAAAATTTATAAATATAATATGCAATAGCAATGGATTTAAAAATATTATTTAAAATCACTAATCGAGTAATGATGAATTGTGTTTAGATTAAAGTACTAAAATACATAGTTGAATAACACCCACAAATAAATAAAGACAATTAAGTGAATATACTCACCAAAAGAAAAATTTAACTAAATATTTTCATGCATGAAAAAACCTGGGCCCTATATCTTTAAGGTATAGATCTCATCTAACGAAAACGAGCTATACAAAATAGTATTCAGAAAAATGAGTCATACAAAACGACTTTCGGAAACCAACATTTTCATCTCTCCTAGCCACAAGTCCAAGCAAATAGTTTCTTCCTCACAACCAGCAAGCAAGTCTCTTGCATGCGTTCTTCCGCACAACTAGGCATGGGCATTCGGATAACCGGATCGGGTTCGGGTCGGATATTTCGGATATCGGATATTTTGGATATAGCAAAATGGGATCCGATCGGGTATTTCTAAATTTCGGATCGGATTCGGTTCGGTACCTAGCGGATCCGGGTATTTTCGGGTATATCCGAAATAACCGAAAAACAACCGGTTCCGGTTCGGATTGTTTTAATTTTACCCGATCTTAACTGAAAATACTTGTTTCTAATCCGATTTACCCGAATCATTTAGAGTACGACACAAATAAAAAAAATCTGAAACCAAAGAAAACAAGTCTTAAACAAACAACAAATTCAACATTCCAAACAAAGAAAATAATGTATCATTCTAAAAAGCTATGAAACTTAAAAAAGAGTTAAGAGTTTGAAATAAATCTATAAGAAAATGTATAAAAAGAAGCTCAACAACATCTAGTCTTTAATGTCATCCACTCTTCCATATTGCTAAAAGAATGTCACCTACTTTATCTTAGTATCACAATCACAAGAACTTCAAACATTGACAAGAGGAAAAAATGTGAACCTATGTTTAATGTCTTAATGACATAAGAGTCGGATACTTTCGGATACTTGTTCGGATCTCGGGTAATACCCGATCCGACCCGGTACCCGAAACATAAATGAAAGCATATCCGATCGGATATTTCATCATATCCGGATCCGACCCGAAACCCGATTTTTCGGATCGGTACCGGTTCGGATCTTCGGATCCGGGAAATATGCCCAGGCCTACGCACAACAACCTTACACTTCACGTCTACTTGGGGCAAAATGCAAGGACATTAAGGGCTAAAAGTCTTGTGAGAGAACGGACAGACGTTTCTCACGCGCCCCCTCTTTGCGACAAGAAAGGCGACAACCTAATAACAATTCCGACTTGAAATTCGGCGAATCTGGTGGGAATCATCGCAGATAGGCTACTTCCGGCATCTCTCTCCTGTCCTATATATGGAATCCAGGACTGAAGCCCCTCCATTTTCGCCTCCTCCGGAAATTTCGAATATCGTCTTCGTCGCCATTGTCGACTCTCTGCCTCTGCCTCCGTCGTTTGCAACGCCGTCGACCATGTCACCGTTGTCGTCTTCTTCGTCTTTGATGGATTCAAGCAATGGATCCCTTGTTGGTGTCAACTCTCTGTTTGTGCCCTCGTCGTCTATGGCGTCGTCGATGTCTTCATCTCTGGCTTTGTTGGCTTTACTGAAACTGACCACTGAAACCTGTCATTACTGTGTTCCTTCTTCTATGTTGATGGAACTAGCTAGCTCCATGGTTCCAAAATCCTCGTCCACACCAGAAACCAATTTCACAATTGGCTCAGCTCCTCAAGTCGGTTGCACCAATTCCAATTCTCCCGGCCAGCTCTATTGCAAAACCTGGAATCTAAAGCCTCTAATACCAATAATTCGTCTGAAAATGTTCCTCCAGCAACAGCTTTTGCACCTACCTTGGGAGCATGGGCAAAGCCTCTCATTTTTAAACCTCCTGTCACTCCTTCTGCTCCAAGTACCCCTCAGGATTATGACCTAGCAATAGTCGGGATCAGTTAGCTTCTCTATGGCCATCCTTAAGTGACGAGATGTTGAACAAGAATCAAAAGAGTAAGCATCCAACTCGTACTATCCAGCCTCCTATTGAGAAGTTTCCTCTTCCTGAGCTAAAAGCTGATGGTGGTCTTCGATTCATGTGGGCTGCGAGATTGAGCCATCAATCGGGAAATCTTTACCGGGAAGCCTCTATGGCGTATATACTTGATGGTACCCCTGATATACCTATTCCTTCTAAGGTGGCTTGGCCCCGAGAATAAAGACGTGTATATGATAGGAAAATTCCATAGGTGTTCTCTACCCCCAGGTGGTCTGGTTCATGCAGTGGTTAATAGAATTTGGGAAAGAACCTGTAAGATTAGTTATAAGAAGATAGGTGAGTCATCCTTCTTGTTTCATATCCCACACGAACTTACTCGTAATTGGGTTATTTAGTGAGGGCTTTGGCATATTGATGACTGCTTGCTTTTCGTTCTGCCAAGGGTTCGAAATGGCTCATTCAAAATTCCTGAAATGTCCGGTCAGTTTGAAGAACATTCCTTATTGTTGCTACTCTAGACTAGGGATAAGTCATATTGCTTCAGGCCTTGGAGAACCTATTCTTACTCATAAACTTCGACTTGATCCAACTAGTATGGGTGAAGCAAAGGTCTTGGTTGAGATGGAGCTAGATAGAGATTTCCCGAAGCTTATTGCACTTGATGATAAACAAGGTAGCATATTTCTCGTTGATGTTGAATACACATGGATTCCATCTATGTGTGAAAGGTGTGGAAACCTTGGCCACAAAGAGAAGAGGTGTCTCTTACCCTCTAAGCCGGCTATCGAACCAATCTTGCCGCCACAAACAACAACTATTAGTAGTGAAGTCCACGTTGTTGATATTGATTGTATCCTACAACAAAGGGATTCTTTAATCCCTTCTTCACCAGCTGACCAACCAATAGATCCAAAGGTTAAAGAAAATCTCTTGATTCCTTCTCTAGATCATGGTGCTTTTGTGTCACAAAGTATAAATAACTTAGAAGGTTCAGCTGCAACTGACCTCACTCCCGCTTTGCAACTTAATGTGGAGGTTGTTCAGGTGCTTCCCTTAGACGATTCAGAGGTATTTACAGGGAGCTCAATGATTTAAACTTTATCTTCTTCTTCTCTTTCACAACAAGAGAAGCCCACTGATCCGCTTATCTCAATTATCACTTCCGCCATACTAGTAGATTCACAATCTACTCCTATTGATTTACCGATTATGGATTCTTATCCATCTAGCATTATCAACAACGAGGTCTTAGAATCTTTTGTTGCTGATCCCGTGACCACGACACCTAAACATTGTGAATTTGAGAGTCCTTGTTTTACAGTGTTAGGAGTTTGGGATGAAGTTGAGCATGAGCCTTCAAGCTTGTTCAGCTTGAAAAGTGGTGGGAGGGAATCAAAACCTCCTATCAAGTACGAGAACATGGAATGGAAGACAATTCAAGGGAGGGGAAAGCGTGGTCGTCGTGGCTGTGGATCCTATCATTAGATGTTGTCTTTATTACCATTGAAGGATTCTCTAGTCTCTACCTTTGTTTCATTGGTTAGGGATTCAATACTTCACGAAGCTTGTTTCGTGTAAACTTTTCCAAACTATAAGACTCTTGGTCTTATCCTTGTAATAGTTTATGTTTTAATTTGAAAGCCCTTTAGTCAAAAAAAAATGCAAGGACACGTCTCTTGCTGCATGCAAGGCTCCATCACAGCCTTCTTTATGGGTCTCACTATTTTGTACTCACAATCAGTCGCGAGCATGTCATGTCTCTTTGTTACGCCTAGCATACTGCAAGAATTTCAATCTTTATTGCCCTTGGTGTAATGCCTTTGATCACAAGACTTATACCAAAACTCCACATCAAACTTATACACTGGCGATCACAAGGCTTATACCAAAACTCCACATCAAACTTATACACTGGCGATCACAAGGCTTAACAAAACATTCACTTCAAACAAAAAAACATTTCTCGGTCAAAATGTTAAAACAATATTGTAATGCTCTGACTACCCACATTTAATGGGCCCCTCATGCTCGCTCACTTGGCCTATGGACACATTCATGCGACGGGATATGCATTAATTTATCGTAGGCTCGAAAGTCATGTTTATTGGTCTTACACACATGATCTTTCCCATTGCTTTTCCGCACGATATCACAAATCAGTTCCCGATCGGCCACTCATTAATCTTCCACAACTTCAGCCCAAACACGGTTATCTCTGGAGTTTTAAATGAAGTGTGCCCGAAAAGGTAAGTGAAATTTGGTGACATAGGTAACCAAACCAATTCTATTAATCATTTCATCATATACCTGAAATCGAGATGGTACAAATACCTTCACACCAAAACAAACATCCATGTCCATGCGAATTAAAAAAAGTCGTCACACCAAACCAAACACGTTCTCATAACGTTAATTTATGTTTACACGAAATAAAAACCACAGTCTTCGGAAACGCGAGACGTCAAACCCAAAATGATAAGAACACAAGAGTAATCATCTGTCTGCTGCTGATCATAAAAAACGAACGTCAACGTCCAAGCTAAATTAACCTTCTCCCACTATAGAAACATGTTATGGACATCCGACACAAGGATATTAATGCACTATATAAATGAAACCAAATTGAACCTTAGTTTTAGTGTCCTCTGGGTATATTCCAGGTTGATGTTGGGTTCTACAATAATAGCAAGTCAATAAGCTGATAAAGCTTTGTAGAATCCCAAATTCGAAAGTAGAACTAGGTCAAAATCACAACAGTGGTTTAAGCCAAAAAAGTAATATAAAATCCAAAACAGAGAGTAGTCCTAGGTCTTTCTCTAAGCTCAACAAACTGGTCTCTAACATCTTGCAAGAATAATATCATCACACCAATGATACAAGATACTTAAATATGTTTCTCCATTAGTACGTAGACGCCTATTGCATATGTGATAAATAAGACCCTCTCATATCTTCATCTTATTCAGCAACATGTACTATGATCCACTAGGGAAAATTAAATGAGATAACAACTCACACTCTTTCTTTCTCGTGAAAATTTACGCGTAAACCAGGAACGTAGCAGTTAATCCAAAGCGTCCATAAGAGCCTAAAAGAGGCTAAGCCGAGATCAGAAAAGATCCTAGATAAACCAATAGTGCCATCAGAATATCATGATACAGAAGTATGCCATAAAGGTCTCACAAATTCTATTGGAAAAAATGCTTTTAACTCCAAAACAAACTTTGATTGGCTTGATCTCTTTCATATGGGTACGTAGGCAGTCTTCATAAGGCGCATCCCCAATTCAAACAACACTCAAATCTTGTCAAGGAATTTTGAGTCCCAATCAAGTAAGCTTTGGGTTTAGAAGGAACTGTTCCAATACTATCTAAGACTCAAAAGCCATACTTACTCATCAATTCGTTTATGATCATCTCGTCAGAATTACACATAATTCTAACGAGATAGAGGGGCTAACTGTTCGATGTCAAAATCGGTAGTAGCGATATCAACGGAAAAATAACTTTAACCTAGAACATGTCATTCACGTAAAAAAGCTATAAATGTAGAGATAATAATTATGCATATGCCATGCAGGTTTTAGTAACGATGCATTAGAGTAACCTTCCTATAACTCCAATGTGAACAAGAATTATTCGTAAATATTCCATCAAAAATATCTAACAAGAATAGCCCTTTGATCAACAACGTTTTACGAAATAACCTTTGTAAATAATTATTAAGACAATTTTTACGAAACAAACTTCTGTAAAACTATTTTCGCCAATGTTTTACAAAACAAATATCTTAAAGAAAATTTAAAAGTTCTTCACAAAACTAATTTTGTGAAAATAACTTTGACAATGTTTTATGAAACAACTTTCATAAAACATAACTAAATAGTTTTATACGAAACAACTTTCGTAAATATAACTTTGAATGTTTTAAGAAAAAAATTTCATTAAATAAAACTAAAAAAATTCACGAAATAACTTTCATAAAATTAACTTCAACAACACTATATGATATAACTTTCGTAAAATAAAATATAAACCAGGTTTGACAAAAAATCATGAAACAACTTTCATAAAATGAAACAAAACAGTTTCATACAAAAAAAATTGAGTCATCACTGGCAGTATCTAGCATCACTCTGTGCTAAATATTCTACTAACAACATTCCATCTCATTACTGGCAGTGTCTAGCATATCTCTGAACTTTAGGAGAACCCATTCATATATTTTTCTTAAGAGGCTCTCTTTCGAGAATCCATGATTAGGATATTTCATATTGCAGCCTTTGAATTTCTCCCATGCCTCTCCAAAGCTTTCAGTTATTATCTATTGGAATCCTGAGATTTAATTTGGTATCCGAGTTGTTCTTGATGTTGAGAAGAATTTTGAAAGAAAGTTTCTCTTGCAATCCTCCCTTGTAGTTATGGATCCATGATTAAGTTCTTATCCCATAAGTGTAATCTTTCCCCAAGTGAGAAGGGAAAGAGTCTAAGCTTGAAAGAATTTGAGATATGCCATTGATATTCGCCGTTCCGCTAAATATATCGAAGTTATCAAGATGGTCTATGGAATCCTTCATTGGTACTTGTTACATTCTGCCATGGTGATCAAGTTCTATTTGATCTGGAAATCGGTGTTCTCCACTGGAGGTACTCGGATCCACATTTGGTTGTCATTTCTGTTTGGCTCATCATCGGTACCAATGACCTGCCTGATTTCTCGGTGGATATAAACTGGTCTAAGGTTTTCAGCTCCTTGACCGTTTCTCTCGTCGGCATTATCTTGCTCTTGAGCATGAAGAGAATCCTCCATTTCCAGTCCCACTTTTCCAAGTGAATTAGCCTATTATATATTGGTAATTCACTTATCACAACTCCAATATCTTCAACATTTTATAGATTGGTAGAGCCTCTACTCAGTGGAAACCGAAATTCACAGTATCAAATTCATAATGAAGACAAAAAGCATTTAACCCGGGGGGGGGAGGGTCTTGTTTTTCAGCAGATCCTACGACAAGTAATAAAGATAAAAAACATTAGAAAATAACAAGAAAAAATGAAAAAAATTTGTAAACTAAAGACTTTATTTTGAATATTTGTGTGAGCGTTCCAAATACATAAGACATTCATCTGAAATCGAGATTACCACATAAATCAAAGAAAAAGGAAATAAAAATATCTAAGGTCGCTAGAATCACCACCTATGTCAAGAGAACCTATGTTAGACACAACTCGTTAACAAGAGACAGAAATAAAGCCTAATTTTCCAACTGCAGGGAGTTTCAGTAGCTAAGTTTCATCCTTTTCTTCTTCTCTGCCTCTCCATTTTTTATATACTCCTCTAAGGTCAGCCGAGATTCCTTTTCCAGCAGATTTGTATCTTCTTTTTCCTCCTATCTTGCCTTATTTTTTGGGATTCAAGTTTATTCTTCCCGAAAATATTCCATTATATCTTGTTTTCTTCCATTATCCTCTCCAAGTAAGATAAACTGTCATTGACATTGGGCCTCTTCATGTTATGAGTCGTAAGTGGATTTTTATCGTGTTTTAAGTAGGTTCAGACAATTTTGCGACTACACATTCCTGGAAAAATGTCAAATAGCTCGAAGTTGCGGTTTTTATGCCATTGTCTTTAAAATGAAAAAATATTTTTTCCAAAAAATATTCTGTTTTTGAGTTACCTTTTCTGACTCAAAGCTTGGCTAAATTTTACGAGATACAATGTGTTTCTTGTTTTCTACGTAAAATCTCAACGGCGACTCCGATTGTGATGAAACGAAAAAACCCATCAAACATAACTTACACAAGAACATGATGAACATGATGATTATGAAAGAGCGCGATGAGAGGCATGATGGTGATGTTTTGGGTGATGAGAAAAGAGAAAGAGTTCATGGGAATGTGGAGAGGCGATGAGGGGGCAAGGCAATGTGGTCCAGGAGATAAGGACCGGCGATGAGGCGTGGTGATAAGATCAGAAGGAGAGATCCTGGGAGATTTTCTTTGGCGATGAGGTAGCAGGGCGATGTGGGCCGGTGATGAGGAAGAAAGGAGAGGTCTCGGGCGATGTGGTCTGGGCGATGAGGTAGAGAAGAGAGAGAGAGAGAGTGGAGATGTGTTTTGGCGATGAAGATATAACAGAGATTCATGGCTGATGAGGCCATCCTCTTGCCTTGTCTCGTTTCCTCTTTTCTTTATTGACGGTTTTGGATATTTCAGAATTGTTCTTTGCTTTTTTCGTAAAAAAAATTTGAAGTTTATTTTTGAAGAAGATTACTTTGTAAAACTTGTGTTAATTGTTTTATGAAAGCTTCTCCTTAAAAACCTTTCAAAAGAACAATTTTCCTATTATTTCTTGTCTGGGTAGAAATCCCTTTCTTCTTTTCTGGGAAGAAACATATAGAGTTTGTTCCACGTATCTTTGTTCAGGTGTGCACGCCATATGTGGTAATTGTTATACTCAACATTTCCGGATTATTCTTGCAAGTGATATAATTCTTGGAAGATTTTAGTCGTTGATTTCGCTAAGACTGATTTTAACCCTAACAGTTAACTCCCCGTTAGAATCATGTGTGATTCTAACTAGGTGAAGATAAACATGCGCATGTAAGTGGAATCAAAGGCCAAGTGTTTCCTTATGCGATCATGAACGTTTTGAAAGTAAAGTGAATGTTTGAGTGGATCACCTTTTTACGTCTTTATTAGATGTAAGTCTTCTCCCCATTTTTACTTGTTTATCTCTCAAGAAATTTTCTAAGGAAATAATTTTTTGTTTTCTCTCTATACCTTTTGAAAGGTTTGTTGTGATGCTTCAAGTGATTCATATGTTCCTCCTCCTCTACGAGCACCAAGGGTGCGTCCCTTGATTTTGGGAGGTCTGACCAGGGCTTCCAAGAATAGGTTGCTGGTGCACAGGAACACTTTTAATGTTCTGATGCGGTTTCTTTTTAGGCTTTCGGGGATCTATGATGGTGCCGATAAACCTTCTACTGGTTACTTTATGTTTTTTGAGCTTATCTATTGCTCAGATTTGCATGGTTCCCGGGCCCAGAGTTAATTTTCTGCTAACTTTGAGCATGGCCTGGCGTTTGGTCAATTAAATCCTCATGGAATGTGCCATTTGGCAGGGCTCATGGTTCTTAGTTATGAAATGTAACATCGATCTGGATGTACGTCTTTTACAGAACCTTTTAAGTGTGCTTAGGAGGTCAAACTCTTTGTTGTACTATGAAGCCCCAAGGCCGTTGATGGGGATAATCGGCGGCTTAAGGACAAACATTAGACCATGGTTGATACGCCCTAAATAAGGATCACTCGATCGGTAAGGATGGATATGAACTCCGGAAGGAGAAGTGATGGATTGAAGGGTCGCACAAAGGTTGCGGAAGGCCTTTGATATTCCCGACTTCGTTTGATGCTTGATATGACGCACAAGTCCACCAACACGAAGGATTTCTAAACGTTGCCGGATGTGACGCACCGGTCCAACAGATTAGAGAGGTATCTTGAAGCTAACCACACCAAGAAACCAAAAATGTTCTAAGCAAAGAACAAAGAGAAAAAACTCATTAAAGTTGAAAGAAAATGGAATGATTTGATAATGAGAAGTGTTTACATATTTATACTACTTGTGGAATGGAAAGGGACACAAATAAAAACACTTAGGGAATAGAAATGTGGACTAGGACTTTTGAATTGAAATAAATCTTCTTGACTTGACCAAGACTTGGCGACTTTGTGTTGAATTTCTCTTCGGTTGGTCTCGTCCTTTTGCATGGTCGATGGTCTCGAAATTACCGTCAGATTGATATATTATTCGACCATATAATGTTGATTCTTGTTGGGCCTTTATGATAGATTTGGCCCATGGACTAGCTGGTTGTGTCCAGATTCATCGTATCCAGAAACTTGAGCTGCGGTAAGGAGAAGAATGCACGCGGGTTGGTCCATCAGAAATAAGGTTAGCCATTTTCAGTTTCTCGGGTGGTCGTACCAGCTCGGAAGATCGAACTAGCTCGCTCAGCTCGTCCAAACGAGTGTCAATCCAGCTCAGCTCGTTAGGATGGTGTAAGTACAGCTCACTTGAGTATTCAGCTCATCCATGATAGTGTCAATTAGCTCATCCAGCTCCAAGGCAGTGTCGGTCCAGCTCACCTGAATGGAACATGTCTGAATTCGCGAGAACTGAAGATCACCTGATTTGTATATGACATAACTCCCACATCTGAACTCTGTTTAATCTGATTCTTCTTCAAGGAGCTCCATAATTGAGTTAAGAACATTCTCCAAGTGATTTCATGCGTATAAGCCTCGTGGTTTGAAAGATATGAATCAAACAATGAGCATATATCTTTACTGCTTCCCATGATCAAGCCATGCATGTTTGTTTTGTTCGGTGTCCTATCCAAGGGCGCATCATTCCCTCCCTCTTGAAAAGGATTTGACTTCAAATCCATTTTACCTGTATCAAAAGGAAATGAATAAGTCAAAAAGATTCTAAAGAACATGTAAAATTTAGTGAAGGGAAATTTCGGAAAGAAACTTCCTTGGAGTATTGATGTCATTTTCTTTGCATACATTCGTCTCCAAATCTCAGGCTGATAAGCACTGTCAATGCTTTCTCTTTTCTGAGGCTGAACCTTTTTATCCTGGGAAATTCAAACAAACATTAAAATACCAGGATCATATGTGCAAGATATGTACTTGTTCAAATCAGAAATCAAAGTGTCTTTCCGAAGAACATATAGCACAAGTTTCAGCCTTTTAAAATTCAGATCAAAATATGAATTAATGACAAGAAGGATTTCCAGGCACGTGATTGCATAGTTCCTAAAGAGCCATTTCAAAACATGCACAAGTTTCTCAGATTTAGAACACCAAAGATCAAGATCAGATTTAGGATAAGAATATGCAGGTTTCAAAACAAAATAACAACAAAAATCGGTTTCAGTTCTAAGTGATTTTGTTTTCTGCAAATTTCTAACCATAAGCTCTTTCCAGACACGTGTGAGAGAAAAAAATCTTCAGTGATCAGTTCATGACTTGAAAAACTCAGATCAAAACCATTATTCTTAAAACAAACAAAGGAATACCAAAGTTTTCGGAAACAAAAATCTGGTTGTTATGTTCAGTAAAACAAGCTCAAATAACTTTTCAAGATGATCAAAACTTTTGTTATGTTCCAAAAACTGATCAAAACTCAAAACAATATCAGACTGGATGTCATTGCCATTTTGAAAATGTCTTTGAACAAAAAGTTCATCAGGTTCAAACATTTTAAAAGAATTAAACATGTTTTCAAAAACAGAATCTGAAACACAAAATTCTTTTACTTTGTCAAAACCAAAACATTTCACATCTTGAGAACTGATCTTAACAAACAATTCAGGCAGAGAATTAATCAAATCAGATTCCTCACAGTACTTTGTGAACAGAGGAGTAGGAGCTGTGCCGTGATCAAAGCAAAGATGGTTCTCCATGTTGTTGGTTGTTATGCTTGATGCTTCCTCATCAAAGATTGGACCAAGTTCGTCTTCCTCATCAAATATGGGACCTAGATCATCGTCCTTGGGTCTCCTACTGTCAAGCAGTGGTCCTTGATGTGGGTGGTCGAATGGCTCTTCCTCAAAATCCTGTGAAACTAGAACAAGACTACTCGGATGCTCCGGTTCAGAAGATGTTAGTCCATTAGTTTCTTCATCATCAAACATAAAATCAGGTTTTGGAGAAGGAAGATCACATTCATCCTCACAAATGATCAAACTTTCCAAAAGCTCATCATCATATTCATCAAAAATGGGTAAAGAATGTGAAAAATCTTTTAGCTCTAAAGCTTGTTTTCAGATTTACCTTTGGGTTCTTCACTGGTGAATATTGATGATTCAGCTACTGGTGCACGTGTGGTTGTGCTCTTCTTTTGGATCTTATTGACGTCCTTAAGGATTTTCATCATCTCTTTCTCAAAGTTGTCACAGATCTCTTGGACATCAAACCGACGAAAATGACTCTTTTGATGAGCTTCATCTCTAGATGGTTTGAATTGCTCTTTGCACCTCCTGTTTGGCATCTTATGTGGTTTTATTAGGTTTGGGCTTTCCTGCACAGTAACAAACTCATCAAAAATATTCAACAAATTTTGAGATGAAGTTTGAGAAATAGCTTGTCGTTTGGATGTTTCTTTGCCACTTTTCTTGTGAAGACCAAACATCTTTATCCTAAAAATTACTCAACACAAAAGGTTAGCAGATAAAAATACTCACTCTCTCAAGTGTTTAATTTCACCCACTCAAGTGTTTCTCTCAGATTTTAGTAGTCACTCAAGAGTTTCTTCTCAAAGTTCTAAGAAAGACAAACCAAGTTTCCCAATATGTTCTCCAAGCAAACAAACAATGAACTGAGATAGGAAGATAAGAAATATGGTTTTGGAATCTGCTTTAACCTCCTCAAAGGCCGGATTTCTCCTCGGCCAGCAGGCTTTCTCTTCCACCACCAAACCACAATCAAACTTTTCGATTTTTTTTTTTACTCTTTTTTTTTGATCTTTTTTTCTATATGGTGGATGGTAATGAGGGGCCCAGCTTCAAGATAGAAAGAAGAAGAAGTGTTTGAAGAAATTTAAATGGAAGATGAGAAGAATGGATAGATGATACCGACTGAGTGGCTCTGATGCCACTTGATATGCCCTAAATAAGGATCACTCGATCGGTAAGGATGGATATGACTCCAGAAGGAGAACTGATGGATTGAAGGGTCGCACAAAGGTTGCGGAAGGCCTTTGATATTCCCGACTTCGTTTGATGCTTGATATGACGCACAAGTCCACCAACACGAAGGATTTCTAAACGTTGTCGGATGTGACGCACCGGTCCAACAGATTAGAGAGGTATCTTGAAGCTAACCACACCAAGAAACCAGAAATGTTCTAAGCAAAGAACAAAAAGTAAAAACTCAAAAAGTTGAAAGAAAATGGAATGATTTGATAATGAGAAGTGTTTACATATTTATACTACTTGTGGAATGGAAAGGGACACAAATAAAAATACTTAGGGAATTACAAATGTGGACTAGGACTTTTGAATAGAAATAAATCTTCTTGACTTGACCAAGACTTGGCGACTTTGTGTTGAATGTCTCTTCGGTTGGTGTCGTCCTTTCGCATGGTCGATGGTCTCGCAATTACCGTCAGATTGATATATTATTCGACCATATAATGTTGATTCTTGTTGGGCCTTTATGATAGATTTGGCCCATGGACTAGCTGGTTGTGTCCAGATTCATCGTATCCAGAAACTTGAGCTGCGGTAAGGAGAAGAATGCACGCGGGTTGGTCCATCAGAAATAAGGTTAGCCATTTTCAGTTTCTCGGGTGGTCGTACCAGCTCGGAAGATCGAACTAGCTCGCTCAGCTCGTCCAAACGAGTGTCAATCCAGCTCAGCTCGTTAGGATGGTGTAAGTACAGCTCACTTGAGTATTCAGCTCATCCATGATAGTGTCAATTAGCTCATCCAGCTCCAAGGCAGTGTCGGTCCAGCTCACCTGAATGCGAACATGTCTGAATTCGCGAGAACTGAAGATCACCTGATTTGTATATGACATAACTCCCACATCTGAACTCTGTTTAATCTGATTCTTCTTCAAGGAGCTCCATAATTGAGTTAAGAACATTCTCCAAGTGATTTCATGCGTATAAGCCTCGTGGTTTGAAAGATATGAATCAAACAATGAGCATATATCTTTACTGCTTCCCATGATCAAGCCATGCATGTTTGTTTTGCTCGGTGTCCTATCCAAGGGCGCATCAATGGTCCCATCACTTTTTCTATGTGTGTGCCAGACGACACATCTGTCAAAGAAAGCGGTCTTCCATTTCTTAGGGAGATATGGGGAAGGATTTGTAATCCTGATTCAGTGTAATTATGATAGTTTCAAAAACTGAGACTAAACCCCTTTTGTTTGTTTTCAGTAAGGGACCCGTTTCCTCCAATTCGTTTGGATATGCAGATATTTGAGATGTCTTTTGAAACAGGAATGTGGGTTGGGGCTCTCTTCGACTGACAGGGTTAAAGAAGCAATAGCTATACGTGAAAATTGATCTGGGCCCGCTCCTTGAAGCAGTGACGCGAGGCTACCTGAGCCGAGGGTGTGAGGAAATATCATGTTATGAGATTTGAACCCTTTGGCTAATTATCGGAGACATGTACTGTTTTTATGTTATATGTTTGTGTTGGACGAATTGTGTGATGCGCTTCAGTACATTGATCAGTACATGGAACCAGCACCGGATGCAGGTCAGGATGATCAGATTACCTCAACTAAGGTTCACCCATCCGATCATACTAGACAAACTGACTGAGCAGTGTACCGGATCGACCCGCGTACGTCTGGCAAGGAGCTGAGATTGGATCCACGACCTGATGACCGATTCAACCGTCCCACAGACCGTCTTTCCGGACCATCTCGACATTTTATAGATGATAGTCAAGCCAGACTTAGCTTGGGTCGTGAAGAACTCGACGAACATGCATTCACTCTTTTGGGTCGTTTTGATCATCCAGACGAACGTGTCCACGAACTTCAGTCCATGTTCGATCCACTTATGGGCTTTCATCATTCAAATTTCTCCAAGGCAATGATTCTCCATCTTTCTGAAGACTTAGGCCATGTTTGGACCAGACTCGTTCATGAAAATCACCCGGCGGACCATCCGGACAGTCCCGCGTGTGTCCTTCTCCTTACCGCCGTGCACGCATCAGGTTCGGATGAACCTGGACAGTCAGCGAAGGGTCATCTGTGGACCAGGCTGGATTCAGATGAACCTGGACGGTAGATAAATGGTCATTTCGACCAGAACATGAACCAAAGGGTCATTTGACCATTTTTAGTCTTTGTTGCTTTTCCTAGGTGTGTTTTTCCACAAAGTTCTAATTTTTTTCATATGTCTTTGTTACTATAAATATGTAATCTTTCTTCAGCAATAAACCAGTCAATATTCATCTTTGTTTTGAGTTAAATTCTTTGTTCTTTGAAGAACTTTTCTTTGTTTCTTGGTGAGTCATATCCAAGTTAAACAAATCCTCAGATCGTTGGACTTGTGAGTCATATCAAGCAACAACTAGAGATCCTTCTTTTGGTGGACTTGTGATTCATATCCAGCATCAACTGAAGTCGAGAATATTGGAGGCCTTCTGCAACCTTCGTGCAAACCCTTCAATCCATCCATTTCTCATTTGCAAGTTCATATCAAATCCAATCCAGTGGAGTGATCCTATCTAGGGCGTATAAAGTGGTATCAGAGCCACTCTTCCGGCATTGTCTATTCATCCATCTTCTCATCTTCCATTTTCTTCAAACACTTCTTCTTCTACTTTCTTAAATCCGGGCCCCTAATTACCATCAACTAGTTAAAAAAAAGAAAAGAAAGATCTACAATATATAAAAAAAGATTCAAAAGTTTGATTTATGGATTGGTGGTGGAAGAGAAAGTCTGCTGGCTGAAGAGAAATCTAGTCTTTGAGGTGGTTAAAACCAATTTTAAAACCAAAATCTCTTATCTTTCTATCTTGAGAAAATTCCATTTTATTTGCTTGGAATTGCCCATTAGGATTCTTTGATCAGTTTTCTCAGAACCTTGAGTGGAAACTTGTGTGTGTGTTCACCAAAATCTTAGAGAAACACGTGTGTGGCTGAGGATCAAATACTTGAGAGTGTGAGTTTTTTTATCTAACGTTTTGTGTTTAAGAAATTTCAGGAACCATGAGTAGTGAAGGAGAAAGAAACCAACCCGGAAACTCATTTGCTGGATTATCTAATCCATCAAAGGCTCGATGAGCTTCAGGCCAGCCAACAAACTCATCCTAGAACCAGAGCAAGAAGAGATCGCCCAAGGAGGTACAACCGGTCCGATGATGAGACCCAAGGGGAGGACTTCCGAGAGGATGAAGTTAGATCAACCAACCGACCTAAGAGAGGTCATAGAAACCGAGAAAAAGGTGATATCAATCCATTTGCTATAACTGACCGTGTTGATGATAGCTTAGGAGGATTGAGACTGAAAATCCCAACTTTCGATGGTAAAAACGATCATGATGCTTTCCTTGAGTGGGAAAGAAAGATTGAACTTGTTTTTGATTGCCAAAATTTCTCTGATCTTAAGAAAGTTAGATTGACTGCTACTGAATTCTCTGGCTATGCTATTAATTGGTATGATCAAGTTGTGACTCAAAGGAGAAGAACAGGTGAAAGGACAATCGAAACATGGGATGAGCTTACCATGTTAATGAGGAGATGGTTTGTGCCTACTCACTATCATCGTGACCTCCACCAGAAGCTGAGACGTTTACTTTAAGGCACCAAGTCCGTGGAAGACTACTACCAAGAGATGGATATCTTGATGATCAAGGCTGATGTGGATGAGCCTATGTATGCGACTATGGCACGATTTCTTTCCGGTCTCAACCGTGACATCTAAGATCGTAAGGAGCTTCAAGAGTATGGTAGTGTGGAGCAGATGTTACACAAGGCCATCTTGATTGAACATCAAGTCAAAATAAAAGGTTACTCAAAACCGGCCCTTGCTCCCAAACTGACTTATGCTCCTAAACCAAGCTATCAAGACAAAGGTAAGTCTTCTTCCACAACACATAATGCTCTTAAGACTGATGTTCTTTCTCGTGTGGACAAAGGAAATGCAGTTGAGACTTCTGGCCTTGCAAGAGACATTAGGTGCTTCAAGTGTCAAGGTCTAGGACACTATGCCAAAAACTGCCCAACCAACGAGTCATGATTCTCATGGAGAATGGTGAGGTTGAGTCCGAGGATGAAGAGGAGGAAAAGGAGAATTTGGGTATTATCTTTGATGAGGAAGATGAAGCTTTTGATTATCCACATCATGGACCCCTACTTGTTGCTAGGAAGACCTTGGATGATCCCATTTTCGATGAGGAGGACGACCACGTGGTCGATTGTTTTGGACCGACCTAAGATGCTGATTCTGGTCCTATCTATGATGATGAGGATGGTTTTGATTACCCAACTTTCAGTCCACTCCTTGTCACTAGGATATCTCTGCCTGTGCAACCCAAAACCAACGATAAAGAACAAAGGGAGAATCTCTTTCATTCTCGTTGTGTTATTTCTGAAAAAGTGTGTGTTTTTGATTATTGATGGAGGTAGTTGCACTAATGTGGCAAGTGACACCCTTGGAAGGAAACTTTGGCTTGTTACTCGGCCTCTTTCTCGTCCTTTCAGGTTGGAATGGCTAGATGAGGCTTGAGAGCAGTACATGATGGAACAAGTCACAGTCCCCCCTACCATAGGACGATATGAGGATGAAGTTGTTTGCAACGTTATCCCTATGGACGCTTGTAAACATTCTCTTGGGCCGGCCATGGCAGTTTGATAAGAGGGCCGTGCATAATGGATTCACAAACCGACACTCCTTTGACCATAAAGGAAAGAAGATCACACTCGTACCTTTGACACCTTTGGAGGTTCATCAAGACCAGATCCAACTCAAGAGGAACCGTGAAAAAGAGCCCAAACCAGACAAAACTGAATCCTCTCAAAGGAACTCCAACTTCTTTATTAAAGAAAGTCAGGTCAAAAAATCTCTTTACTCTCAAAAGCCATTCTTTTACCTGTGTACAAAGAATATCTTATGTTTTCTTCTTCTTCTGACCTTGCACCGGAGATTCGGAGTGAGCTTTTAGATGTTCTGCAGGATTTTTCTGATGTATTTCCAGATGAGAATCCGAAGGTATTGCCACCAGTTCGAGGCATTGAGCATCAGATAGATTTTGTTCCAGGTGCATCTCTATCGAACCGACCAGCTTATCGTACCAATCCGGTGGAGACAAAGGAACTTCAGAAACAGATTGGTGACCTTCTTGAGAAAGGCTACATCTGGGAAAGCCTTAGTCCTTGTGTCGTGCCTGTTCTCCTTGTACCCAAAAATGATGACTCTTGGTGCATGTGTGTGGACTGTCGTGCCATCAACAACATTACCGTAAAATATAGGCATACCATTCCTAGGCTAGATGACATGCTTGATGAGTTGCATGGTTCATGTGTTTTCTCTAAGATTGATTTGAAAAGTGGTTATCATCATATTAGGATGAAAGAAGGTGATGAATGGAAAACTGCATTTAAAACCAAACTAGGATTGTATGAATGGCTTGTGATGCCATTTGGGCTTACTAATGCACCTAGTACTTTCATGCGTTTGATGAATCACATCTTGAGATCATTCATTGGTAATTTTGTTGTAGTTTACTTTGATGACATTCTCATTTACAGCAAGAACCTTGAAGATCATATGATGCACTTGAAATCTGTTCTTGAAATACTTAGAAAAGAGAGACTTTTCAAAATCTTGGTAAATGCTCTTTTGGGACAGATAACTTGGAATTCTTAGGCTTTGTTGTAGGTGTAGATGGACTTAGAGTGAACGAGGAGAAGGTCAAAGCTATCCAGGACTGGCCTAGCCCAACGATTGTGGGTGAAGTAAGGAGCTTCTATGGCCTTGATGGCTTCTATAGGCGATTTGTTCCGAACTTCAGTACTATCGCAGCCCCATTGACTGAAGTGATCAAGAAGAATGTCAGATTCAAACGGGAACAAGCTCAAGAAGAGGCATTTCAGATTCTAAAAGGGAAGGCCTGACCTATCAATAAATAGGCTTTTTTCAGAGTGGGATATGGAAACTCAAGCTCCTTTACTTGTACTTCCTGATTTTTCTAAGACTTTTGAGATTGAATGTGATGCTTCCAGAGTTGGATTCGTGCTTTTTTGATGCAGGATAGGAAACCCATTCCTTACTTCAGTGAGAAGCTTGGAGGCGCCACACTCAGCTACCCTACTTACGACCAAGAGCTGTATGCTTTGGTGAGAGCTCTACAAATGTAGCAACATTACCTTTGGCCTAAGGAGTTTGAGGTCAGTCTTTGAAAGACCTTAAAGTCCAGCAAAAGCTGAACAAGAGGCATGCACGTTGGGTTGAGTTCATTGAGACATTTCCTTATGTCATTAAGTACAAACAATGTAAGGAAAATGTGGTGGTTGATGCCTCGTCTAGAAGGTATGTACTTCTTTCAGCTCTTGAAACAAAGTTGCTTGGTTTTGAATTTATCAAAGATTTATATGCAACTCATTCAGATTTCAAAGAGATTTTCAGAAAGTGTTCAAAAGCGGCTTATGGCAAGTATTATCAAATTTCTGGATTTTTATTCTTTGATAACCGCTTGTCTGTGCCCTAATGTTCTTTGAGGGAGTTGTTTCTCAGGAAAGCACATGGAGGAGGTCTAATGGGACACTTTGGAATCAAGAAAACACACATGGTTGTGTATGAACATTTTTTTGGCCGAGTTTGATGAAGGATGTAGAACGGATCTGTGGTCGATTTGTGGTTTGCAAGAAAGCCAAGTCTAAAGCCAAAGACCAAGGTTTGTATTATGCTCTTCCCATGCCTTCTCATCTATGGGTAGACATATCTATGGACTTTGTGCTTGGTTTTCCTAGATCAAAATCTGGTAAAGATTATATCTTTGTGGTGGTCGATAGATTTTCTAAGATGGCTCATTTCATACCATGTCATAAAACTGATGATGCTGTGCACATTGCTGATTTATTCTTTAGAGACATTGTTAGGTTGCACGTAATGCCTAGGACCATTGTTTCTGATCGAGATGCTAAGTTCCTTAGTATTTCTGGAAAACTTTGTGGTCTAAGTTAGGTACTAGATTGTCCACTTGTCATCCTCAAACCAATGGTCAAACTGAGGTTGTGAACCGGACCTTGTCAGCATTGCTTAGATCATTAGTTAAAAAGAATCTTAGACTTTGGGAAGAATGTTTGCCTCATGTTAAATTTGCATATAATCATCCCATGCATTCTTCTACCAAGTTTTCTCCGAGGTTGTGTACGGTTTCAATCCTTTATCTCCCTTGATCTTTTGCCTTTGCCCTTCAGTGAAAGATTTAGTACATATGGCAAAGGGAAGGCGGACACGATCCAGAAGTTTCATGAGAAAGTCCATGACAACATCAAAGCCAAAACCAAGGTCTACACAAGAAAAGCAAAAAGAAGAAAAGGAAAGTTGTATTTGAAGAAGGCGATCTTGTTTGGGTGCATCTAAGGAAGGAACATTTTCCTGAGGAAAAGAAGTCAAAACTCATGCCTAGGGTCGATGGTCCTTTTCAGATCCTTAGGAAGATCCATGAAAATGCCTATCAGTTAGATTTGCAAGGTAAGTATGACATCTCTTTAAGTTTTAATGTTTCTGATGATCCAGATTTGTGGACAAATCATATTGAAGAGGGAGGGAATGATGCGTCTCAGTACATGGATCGGTACATGGAACCAGCAACGGATGCAGATCAAGATGATCAGATTACCTCAAATGAGGTTCACCCATCCGACCGTACCAGACAAACTGACCGAGCAGTGTACCGGATTGATCTGCATACGTCCGGCAAGACGCTGAGGTTGGATCCACGACCTGATAACCGATTCCACCGTCCCACAAACCGTCTTTCCCGACCATCTCTATTATGGATGATAGTCAAGCCGGACTTAGCTTGGGTCATGAAGAACCCGAAGACAGACATGCATTCACCCTTTTGGGCCTTATTGTTATCCCGACGAACGTGTCCACGAACTTCAGTCCATGTTCGATCCACTTATGGACTTTCATCATTAAAATTTCTCTAAGGCAATGATTCTCCATCTTTCTGAAAACTTAGGCATGTTTGGACCAGACTCGTTCATGAAAATCACTCGGCGGACCATACGGACAGTCCCGCGTGTGTCTTTCTCCTTATCGCTGTGCCCCCATCTGGTTCGGATGAACCTGGACAGTAGGCGAAAGGTCATATGTGGACTAGGCTGGATTCAGATGAACCTTGAAGGTAGACAAAGGGTTATTTCGACTAGAACATGAGCCAAAGAGTCATTTGACCATTTTTAGTCTTAATTGCTATCCAAGGTTTGTTTTTCCACAAAGTTCTAAGTCTTTTCATATGTCTTTGCTACTATAAATATGTAGTCCTTCTTCAGCAATAAACCATTCAATTTTCATCTTTGTTTTGAGTTAAACTCTTTGTTCTTTGGAGAACTTTTCTTTGTTTCTTGGTGAGTCATATCCAAGTTAAACAATCCTCAAAATCGTTGGACTTGTGAGTCATATCAAGCAACGACTAGAGATCCTTCTTTTGGTGGACTTGTGAGTCATATCAAGCACCAACCGAAGTCAGGAATATCGGAGGCCTTCCGCAACCTTCGTGCGACCCTTCAATCCATCCTGTTCTCATTTGTGAGTTCATATCAAATCCAATCCGATCGAGTGATCCTATCTAGGGCGTATCAAATGGTATCAGAGCCACTCTTCTAGTAATGTCTATTCATCCATCTTTCTCATCTTCCATTTTCTTCAAACACTTCTTCTTCTACCTTTCTTAAATCCGGGTCCTTCATTACCATCCACTAGATAAAAAAGAAAAGAAAAGTCTACGATTTGAAGAAAAAGATTCAAAAATTTGATTTGTGGATTAGTGGTGGAAGAGAAAGTCTGCTTGCTCGGGAGAAATCCAGCCTTTAAGATGGTTAAAACGGATTTCAAAATGGCTGCAACTTAAAGCAAACGGATTTCAATACATCAGAAACGAGTATCTGAAATTCAAAGAACAAAACAGAACACAGAGGAGAATCAACAATTTAAGAAATCACACAAACCATCACTAAAGTTTATCAATCAGAAAAGACAAAATTTATTCATTTACCTTAAGGAACCGAGGAAGCAAGAGGAAACTGCGGCAAGAGAAAACTTAGTTCTGGTGTTCCTCGCATTGTTCTTTCATGCTAAGACCATTTTCAATAATGCTTCATTTTCACTAGTTTTTTCATTTTAAAACAATTTTTGTCTTCATTTCTTATTTTAAAATGAAGTAATGAGCAGTGTTGCTTCAAATTATAAATTGATCTTTAACTTTTACTTGTTTTTATAAAATAAATTGTAATAATTAATATAATCCGATTAATTTGTAATATTTCTTTATAAATATTAATTTAATTAATTTATAATAGTAAATATTTTAAAAACATATATGAAATGAAAGATAACATTATATAATTAATATAAAAGTGAAATACATGATTGATAACATCAAATTAAACATATGTGATACATCACATAATGACTAGTTGTATAATTTTACATAATATGATAATTGAGGATGGACATGATCTCAAAGCACCAATTGAAGTTAGCAGCGAAGTTCTAACTACGGAGGTTGATACCGAAAATATGATAATATTCGTTTCCAAGAATTTTTGGCGCGATTTAGATGAATGAAAGATAAAGACGCTCATTTTGCACTTCGAAACGATTTAATTGATCATTTGTGAGAAATATATCCGATTGGTACTTCTTAATAAAATATAATTTTATTGTTTTTCATTTATATTATGTGTAATAATTTTATTATATGATAATGTTGTATTTCTAATAATTGAGTTGAATTATTGTTAAAAAAAGGTAATTGAGTACATTTAGTAAATATAAAAAAAATATAAGGTGCTCATAATAGTTAATGATAAAGGAAAGATAAAATATACTTACAATATTCCTTTTATAATAAAGAAATAAAGTAAACCATTGAAAAAAAATACTTCATTTTTTGCTTCATTTTGAATAAAGAGAATTTTTGAAACAAGAAATGAAACCAATCATTATATATGTCCTAACGCCAATCTATCATTTTCTACTGCAAATCTATAGTTCATATAAGAGAAACTAATTAGTGTCACAACCTCACACCTTTTCCCTTTGTTATTTTTATAATAATTTGGATTGTGATTGGTGTTTTTCGTCCTTTTTTTTTTGTTTTAGTGGAATCTTCAACTCATTGATTTTACATAGCACCATATATTATGTTAGTTTTTCTTGCGTAGGTATGTCTAAGAAAAACGCTTTTAAGATTTCATTCATAATAATATTATTATTGCAATAATTTTGTCTCTTCTTTTATATTTAAGATATAAATTATATACAATTATAGAACAACCCCTCAAAAAACTATTTCCGTCCAAGAATCAGATATGTCATATCATTCAATACCTATTATTTTCTAAATAATGACCAAAGTCAATATTTGCGTGCTTGATTTTTGATGTTGGTTATACAAAAAAAGAATATAAAAATTAACTTGAAAAAAAACTATATTGAATTAGATTTACGAGGCTACCATTTTACATGAAAATATAACAAATATATAAAAAATATAAAACTACGATTACAAGACATCACAACAACATCAAAAATTAATGTCACATGTATTTGTGCTCAAACTTTAAGCAAGAGATTGTCGAGTTTTACTTTAAAAACTAAATTGGAATTTCTTTTAATAAAAACTAATCAATAATCATAAATTTTGAAAATCCTTTTTTCAAAAAAAAAACAACAATGACAAATTAAATACACACAACAACATATAACATTTTAAAAATCAACATAATTATAATGATTACTAATAATAGATATAAGATAAAAAAAGGGATCATATAATTGTATTACGCAGATTAGTCTGAAATAACCATAATACCTTTGCCACCATAATATCTCAACCACAATGGTCATGTATAGCTATAAATACTTTACAACACATTGTTTTATAACTATAAATTAACCAAAGTTTTAAATCCATAACACTTTACACAAAAAAAAAAAAATATCCCGCCCGAAGCGCGGACCAACCACAAATATATTTAATAAGATAGATATATGAAATTAACATAATGGTTGAATAAACATGTGTCCATATGAGTGTTTGTTCAATTTATAATATATAATATTTATGATAGATCGACAGTTTTAAATTGTAAATTGCACTTTAACATAATTTTAGGGATCTCAACTAGATCCTAGGTTATACGAGGCGATTTCATGGCGACGGCGATTTACAAACTCAAACTCTAGATTTGTACGATTCTCTCGTTGGAGATTGACGGATCTGGAATAACAGAACGATCTTTGTCGTCTGTTGTACGCTAAAGAACTCTTCTCTCCAAACAAATATGTTTCCTTTATGATCACGCTTCACTCACTCAACTAGAGGATCACAACGATGAATAACAAGGGTAAAGGGCTCGATATTGAAGACGATGAAGATCCTATACTGCTACCAAATCACGCGGACGACTAGGGATGTTAAAATGGTAAAACCCACCCCATTTAAACCCAACCCATTTAGAACCCACCCCATTTAGAACCCAAACCCATTTAGACCCATTTAATTTAAGGTCTATTAGGGCTGTCCATTTAGACCCATAAATTTTACTTTAACCCATTAATACCCATTTAGACCCATATATATTTTTTTATATCTCTCTTATTTTAATTTTATTATAAAAAGTTTTATGATAGAAAATTTTATATTATAAATAAACTGTAATTTTAATATAAACACTACTTAATTTAATAAAAAAGTTATCAATAAAAATAATTTTAAAACATTTATAAAATAAAAAAAAATCTTCAATTCCAATGTTAAGATTTTGTTTTACCTGTTACTTTTATTTCAATTTCTACACTAATGACATTTAACGATTTTGAAGTTCAATAATTGCATAATCACAAAGTGGCAGTACAATAATAAAGTTCATAACTTAAACAAGTTCAATAACAACAAAAGCAACAAATTTTATTCTGATTATGTTTTCCAAATATAACAAATGAAAGTCTAAAACATGGTTCATGGTGGTACACTTGAACCTTCTGATCTTGAACTTCCAACTCCAAAAACACTTTGTTGTGCTTGTAATTGTGTATCTTCCAAATTTATCCCAGCTATAGCATCTTCTTCATTCATGTCTATTAACTGATCCATGCTGTAATTAAAAGAACAAAAACAGATTGTATTACTCTTTTTAAAATCATCTACATAGAACCCAAAGTAAATATTTAAACCAAGCCAGTGGAACTCGATAATACATATATATAACTCAAAACACAAAACAGAAAAAAAGGGCAAAAGATTATACAAATTGTTCAAACTGGCGGTTACTAGATGTGTCGTATGAAGCATTATGGTCTATGTAGGCCCTCAAAAGCAAAAAAGATCCATAAAACAACATTATTCACAATCAAACACTACAAGAAAACTCGTCTTTTACTAGGACGGGTTTTCCTCGTTATTTCCTAGTAAAGGGACAGTTACTAGGAAATAACGAGGAAACGCGTTTCGTCGAAACACGTTCGTCGTAAAGCCTATTTTCCTCGTAAGGTCCTAGTACAGTTTACGAGGAAGGCTTTTCTCGTAAACGCATGGTAACCTCTTCCTCGTAAGGTCGTCGTAATCATTCCTAGTAAAACCGTAGTAAGCTCTTCCTCGTAAGTTTGTAGTAAACTTTACGAGGAGTTTACTAGAACAGCTTACGAGGATATTACTTGGAATCTTTACTAGGATTTTGCTTGGACTTATTTTTCCCTAATAAAATATATTAATTATAAATATAAATAATTTTTTTTTTAAATCAAATTATAAATAAAAAACAAAATATTTTATAAATAGCTAAATAATATACAATTAAGTTTTAAAATTCAGAATATACAATTAAATTAAAAAAAAACTACGGATACGGATTCTGTTCGTGAAATTGCCGAACGAACTCCTCCTGGCTCGCTAAATCATGCTCCTCTCCTAAGTTGGTTGACGGCTGTGACTGTGATGGTGGATGATGTTGGGTTGGAATCCCCTCGCGTTCCCGTCTCTGACGCAATATCTCCGCCAATTGCTGGTTTCCACCCGCCATATATTCGAGGATATCGTTGAGAGAAGCCATCTGCTCGGTGAGCGAAGCCACATGAGACTGCGTCGTCTGCAACTCCGAGCGCAGCTGAGCATTGGCATCATGCTGCTGCTGAGCATAAGACGATGTCGCTGCAGAGACATCGTTAATCGAGCCAATCCCGACGATACGCCCCTTTTTCCTAGGGGCGACCTGTAAATAAAAATATTAATAACATTAAAAAAAATTTAAATAAATAATAAAATTAATAGTAAAACAAATTATTTACCTCCTCGTAAATCTTATCCACTTCAAGAGTGGATAATACGACTGGAGTCCCAGTCTGCTGAGTCAGCTGAGTCTGGCGTTCGTCAATTCGGGCAACAAAATCGTTGTAGATCCGCTACGAAGCAGGATCTACAAACTGCCCAGCCTTGTTCCGGTGGGTCCTCTCGTAAAGGTCTTTCAGAGATGGAAGAACTCCAGTCTCTTTAGCCTAAAAGAAAATTTGAAAATTAAATTAAAATTTTGGAATATTCAAATTAAAAAAAATAGTTATTAAAAATCATCTTACGACGAACTCCCGCGTGAGGTTTTCGACCCGTGCTGTGCAGCATCTTCGTGTTGCCATACTCGTCTCTAGTCATGCGGTTGTCGGAGTTTGTGCTGGAGGTTCTGACCGAGTCCGGCAACCCCCAATAGGCAATGAGGCCATCCCACACTCGGTTGTGAGGCAATCGGGTTTCCCGGCCTCGTAACCATCCACTTAATTTAAAATAATTAATTAGAATTAAAGTCAATAATAATTTTAAAACTATATATATATTATAATTTATAAATCTATACCTGATAGTCGCCCTTCCAGTTGTAGACCGTGTCGAGCAATCGTGATTTAGCCTTGGCCTCAAACTCTGTCTTGACCAGCTGGTGAATCCCAAGAGACCAACGATATCTTTGCTGTAATTAACAAGAAAAAAAAAGAGACGGATTAGTTCAATAATATTAACAGTTTTAAATAATGAAAATAAATTAAGTTGATCATTAATTAAACTTACAGCGAACATTTTGAACCACGTCTTTTTTGTGTGGCTCGCCGTCTTCTTCCAGTTTGGAGCTGCATCGGGAAAGTATCCCTTGATACAGTCCGTGACGCTACTTTCCGACACGATTGTCAACATTAAACCTGGAAAGACACAAAATAAATCATTAATTAGATTAATTTATAAATATTTTGTTAATTAAAAAATAAATTTAAAAAAACTTTTTAAAAATTAAAACATACCATAATACATTTTTCCCGTCCCGTCGGATAGGATCTAACTCTAGCAGCCCTTCTCTGCCTGGAAGGGCCAAAATATCCTCCACCGTATACACCGCAAAGGGTGCGTTCGGCGGCCACCTGCAAATCGGGATGAACCCCGACCGGTGGAGGAGGAGGAGGAGGTGGTGGTGGAGGATCTCCCTGAGACTCGGGAACAGCATGATCCGGAATCGAAGATGGACCGGGAGCTGACGAAGATGACCCGGAGTATCCCGACGCCCAAATATATCTCCGTAGTGAATCCCCGATGATCAAGAGACCGATCAGATGACTGATCAAGAGACGACGTCCTCTTACCAGCAGCCCTAGCAATCTTGTCTGCTCTAGGCATCTAAATCAAAAAAATTAAAACATTAATTTCCCGTATCATTAAAAAAACAGTTAAAAAAGTAAATCAACCTAATCTAAATTCCCTAAACTATCCACCTAATCTAAATTCCCTAACTAACCACCTAATCTAAATTCTCTAAACTAAACACTAACCTAACTACTACCTTTAGAGAATTCTGAGAGGCAGTTACTAGAAAATGAAAAATCGAACTGCTCGAGTTTATATAAGGAATTGGGTTTCCTCGTAAAACCCTAGTAACCTTTACGAGGAAATAGCTATGCCCGCGTCTTTTTCCTCGTAAGACCCTAGCAACTTTACGAGGAAATAGCTATGCCCGCGTTTTTTTCCTCGTAAGACCCTAGTAACATCTTACGAGGAAATAGCTATGCCCGCGTTTTTTTCCTCGTAAGACCCTAGTACACTCACTACGGCCTTACGAGGAAAGGGTTATAAAACCCCAACTCAAAACCCCAAACCCCAACCACAACTTTTAACTTATAAATCTCCAAACTCAAAACCCCAAATTGAAACAAACTCATAATAGAAGATTATCTTCTCTGGGAGCATTTGTCTAAGATATTATTACATATCTCTTAAGAAAAATTACCTTTAAGACATGTATTAATATCTTAAACAAAGCTCCCATAGATGATTATCATCTATGGTTTAGTGTTTTTGAGTGTGTTAGAAATGAATCACCAAAAGTGGTATTTATAGAAATTTTCGAATCTGTACGTTTCCTCTTAAGTTCGTAGTAATGTGTACATTTCCTCGTAATTTCGTAGTAAACCTTTACTACGAGTTTACGAGGAAATAGCTATGCCCGCGTTTTCTTTTACTAGGGTGTTACGAGGAAAGGGTTTGTAAATCCATAAATTCGAAACCCCAAACTCCAAACCACAATTTCCATAACTTATACCTCTTCTACAACCAAACTTCCTTAACTCCAAACCTCTTCTACACCTAAACCCCAAACTTAAAACATACACAATTATTCAAATTCATTCAAATTCATTTTTATGATTAAACAAACTTAGTCAACATACATAATTCATTCAGATACATTTTCAACATCTGTAGAAACATCATCATTTTCGTAAAACTCGTCCTCAACACCGTCATCCGTTGTGTGATCAGGAACATCTTCGTATTCATGATTATGAGGATCAATGAGTAGGATGTCATTAATTTCTGCTTCAGGTTCCTCGATTTCATTGGTGTTTTCTTCTTGTAATGGTGGTTCTTCTCCAGTGATTATCCGTCCTCGAGGTGTAACTTTGATAACAGCTAACCAGTTTATTCCCGAGGTAGTAATCCGAGGGTATGGAATGAAGCAAACTTGATCTGCTTGGGAAGCTAATATGAATGGCTCGAATTTGTTGTACCTGCAAAAATTAAGACAACGTAAAAATCAGTTCTGAAAACAAGCATGTGTCAAATAAAGAATTTTTGTCTGTACCTTCGTCCACCATTGACATCAACTACACCATTTTTGTTAATCCGAACACCTCTGTTGACGACGGGGTCGTACCACGCACACTTGAAAATAACGCATTTCAGACCCATACCTGGGAATTGCACTTCATAAATCTCCTGCAAGATCCCGTAGAAATCTGTTTCGCCTTTCACGCATATTCCATAATTACTTGTCGCCCGATGTCTACCATAGTCATAGGTATGAAAAGTATAGTCTCGGGTGAAATACATCGATGATGTAGTGACCTTTGCAATTGGACCTTGAAGTAGTTCGCGAAACCATGCGGGATACTCAGGATCGTCATAATCAACCTGCAACAAAAAGTATATAAACTAGACATTAGACTTACTTTGTGGTAATGTACGTATGCATACAATTTAAGTAATAAATACTTGTTTCCTTAACCACTTAATAAAGTGTTGATCTTTCCTTTTGTCTAACTCAGTTGTCGATATACCAGGTATTGCTTCCTCGACTTGAGTCTCAAATTGGCTGTAAAATCATGCATATATGTTATGTTACGTTATATATTTAATATTGAAAAAAATATAAATATATATATAAGTGTGTATGTTTATATATTTACCTTTAAAAATAAGCAATCACTGGATCCTCGCAATTAAGAAGAACATAAGGTGTGCACTATGGACGTCTTCATCACTCGACCACCAAACTTCTTTCAATTTTCCACCCAATCGCCCAATTTGACAAAAGATGTCTGGAACATTGTCTTCCATATATGTCGGCACGACACCACCATCATCATATCTTCTTGGAGCTCGTTTCCTTGTACGTACTTTCGGTGCAAAGTAGTACGATGTGAAATGTGATGTTTCTTCCGTCAAACTTCCCGCAACAATGGAACCTTCAACTCTTGCTAGGTTTTGGCTTTTCCTTTCAAAGTTTTCATGGCCCTTTCATACTGATACATCCATCCAAAATGCACGGGTCCACGAAGTAATGCCTCATACGGGAGGTGGACAACTAGGTGTTCCATGACGTCGAAAAAAGTAGGCGGGAATATTTTCTCCAAGTTGCAGATTAAGACAGGGATGTTTTCATGAAGTTGTTGGACAACTTCCACTTTAAGAGTGCGGGTGCTCAGATCCCTAAAAAATGCTCCAATTCCTTATATATATACAATTACAAAAATTATCCACATTAGTATATATATATATCTATATATATATAGAAATAAATAATCATGTCATCGTAATTAATTACCTAAAAGTGCTTCATGTATTTTTATCGGTAGTAGCTCCGCAAACGCAAAGGGAAGTAGTCGCTGCATAAAGACATGACAATCATGGCTCTTCATCCCGGAGAACTTTTGCCCTTTCTCAACGCATCTTGAGAGATTTGAAACATACCCATCAGGGAACTTCACTTCTGAAGCCATCCAGTTGAACAACAAAGACTTTTTTTCTGATGACAGTCTGAATATTGGAATTGGAACTTGCCCATTGCTTTTATATGTAGCTCACTCCTTGAGCAGATATTCGGGTAAGTCCAACCTTGATTTTACGTTGTCTTTCGTCTTCCCTGGGACATTCAGTATAGTGTTCATGATGTTCTCAAAAAAGTTCTTCTCTATATGCATCACATCGAGGTTGTGGCGCAAAAGAAGATCTTTCCAATATGGCAACTGCCAGAATATACTCTTCTTGTGCCAATTGTGCTGAACACCATAAAAATCAGGCATATTACTGGGAACATGCCAATTCCCACCACGAGGAGCTGTTTCTAGAGCACCGTAGTGATCGATTTGCGCTTCGATTTGTTCTCCAGTTAAGTATGGAGGAGGAGTGTCTCTGACAACCTTTTTGTGCCTGAACAATTTCTTGTTTCTTCGGTATGGGTGGTGAACGGGAAGAAATCGACGGTGACAATCGAACCAACTAGTCTTCCTACCATGCTTCAACTGAAACGCATCTGTCATTCCATTACAATATGGACATGCTAATCTCCCATGTGTAGTCCACCCAGACAACATACCATATGCAGGAAAGTCACTTATGGTCCACAAAAGCATCGCTCGCATCGTAAAGTTTGTTTTCCTTGAACAATCATATGTCCTCACCCCTGTTGACCACAAATCTTTCAACTCTTTTATCAGTGGTTGTAGAAAAACGTCGAGAGATCTTTTTGGATGTTTTGGACCAGGTATTAATATGGTCATGAATAGAAACTCTCGTCGCATGCACATCTCCGGTGGCAGGTTATATGGTGTTAGAAAGACCGGCCACAATGAATATTGTCTCCCAGACATTCCAAATGGACTAAATCCATCAGTGCATAATCCTAGATACACATTCCGGCTATTGCTAGCGAAATGTGGATGTACATTGTTAAAATGTTTCCAAGCTCTTGCATCTGATGGATGAGTCATCTCTCCATCCGTCTGAGTATGCTCGGCGTGCCATCTCATCCCTCCAGCAGTCTCCTCAGATTGGTACAATCTTTTCAATCTGTCTGTGATTGGTAGGTACCACATCCTTTGGTACGGCACCCTATTACGCCCTCGACCTTGCGGTTTGAATCGTGGTTTCTTACAAAATCGACATTCTTCTAACTTCTCATCATCTCCCCAGTAAATCATGCAGTTGTCGATGCAAACGTCTACCGTCTCCGAGGGCAACCCAAGACTATATACCAATTTTTGAATCTCATAATAAGATTCAACAGACACATTGTCTTCTGGCAAATACTCTTTAAACAAGTCTGCCCATGCATCCATACATTTTTCAGGTAGATTGTGATCGGTTTTAATACTCATCATTCTAGCAGCCAACGACAATTTAGACAGACCTTCTTTACAACCACTGTAAATTGGCTCATTCGCAGCTTCTAACATTTCATAAAACTTTTTTGAATCTAAGTTAGGTTCTTCAACTTCATCATCATCATGAGTTACAAATACATCACCTACCATATCATGAACCCTATCACAATCTACCATTTGTTCCTCCTGGTGATGATAACTAGTTTCATTACGCAAATGATCTACCGGTTCAACTTGCAAATTCCTACTACTGCTAGCTTCATCATTCCTACAACTAGCATCTTCTCCATGTTGATACCAAATATAATAATAAGGCATGAACCCTCTATTTATTAAATGCTTCAAAACACTTTCACGAGGGCCTAATTTTGTATTGCAGGCATTCCAACAAGGACAGAACATCTTACCACTTTCCTGTGTGAGTGGTGTAGAATCTGCTTGATGCATAAACGTCTCCAACCCTTCGAGATATTCTGTCGTCACCCTCCCGTTATTATCTCTGTGTGAATACATCCACTTCCGCAACTCGAAAATATTTCCCGGGCCGGACATTTTTTTTGTGATTGATCAAGCTTATAGCTGATTATTTTTTGTGTGTTTCAAATGAATCACAATTGTGGTATTTATAGAAATTTTCAAATCTGAGCATTTACTAGGAAATTGCTATGAAATGAACACGTTTTTATTTAAATTCCATATTTCCTATCCAGGTCCTCCTAATTTCGTAGTAAAACACATTTTCCTCTTAATTTCGTAGTAAAGTATTACTAGGCTTTTGCGAGGAAAAGTCTTTACTACGGTCTTACGAGGAAATGTAATCTTCCACGTCATTTCCTCGTAAATGTACTACGGTTTTACGAGGAAATATGTTTCTCGTGATTTTACGACGAGATTACGAGGAAATGTATTTTCCAAGTAATTTTGACGTAATTTCGTAGTAAATTTACGAGGAACATATTTCCTAGTAATATTTCGTAGTAACTTCTTAGTTTTCTTGTAGTGAAAGCTAATGTTTACTGTGCACAAAATCAGCAAGACGTGGAATCCCACTTTGAATCAACACAGCAAAAGCAAATAGCAAAGCTAAAGTTGTTGAACAAAGAAAAAAACAGAGCTAAGGTCACAACAACGTTTGAGATCAAACGATTGACAAGAGAAAAAGTACCTTTAAAGGTTTAGAGCTTCCTTCTGCCACAGGAACCTCAGGGAATCCAGCAATCTCACACTATTAAACGATCAAATAGGAAGAGATCACAGACACATCCCAAGAACATTTTGCAAAGAAACCATAGAAGAAAAATACAGTAGAAGATGAGAGATGAGAGACCAAACCCAGAATCAACCGAAAAGAGGATGAGATATGGCAGAGAAATTGAGATATGGCAGAGAAATTGAGATATGGTGACACCGTAAAAAACAGATTGAGATACGGCGACACCAACAAAAAAATTATTAACCCTACTTAAAACATAAAACGGCACCGTTTTTTAATTAAAAAAAAATATAAATGGGCTAATAGGGTTCCCATTTATTTTAGCCAAACCCCATATAATAAATGGATCTTAATAGGGTAACCCATTTAAAATCCAACAAGATAAATGGATCTAAATGGGCATTTGTTTTTAAAAAAACCCACTAAAAACCCGCGAAAGAAACCCATTATAACATCCCTACGGACGACCATCTCATCATAGAATACAGCTTGTCTCCTATTGGCAAGATTTTGAATCCAAAGAAACAGAACGTTGAGCGACTGATTGTGGCTATGCCTAAGCAATGGGGACTGCCTGAGCGAATCTCTACTTGTGATCTGGGTAATAGACGATTTTTGTTTAATTTCGACAATGAGGAAGATCTTAATTCTGTCCTCAACCAAGGCCCCTTCCATCATAATTTACGTATGTTTGTGCTGGTTCTTTGGGAGCCGATCATTGACGAAAACTATCCCTCGATCGTACTGTTCTGGATTCAACTACAAGGGATCCCTCTTCATCTATGTACCAAACAAAACCTTGAAGCAATTGGAGATAGACTGGGAAGGGTTGATAAGATTGATGCGGCAGAAGAGAAGATTAAGGTCGATATTGATTCGACAAAGCCATTGAAGTTCTTCAGGAAACTGCAAACAAGGAATAAGGAAGAGATAACAATCAAATTGTTCTATGAAAAACTCTTTAAGCATTGTACAACATGTGGCCTTATGACACATGAGGTTCAAGACTGCTTGACAAAGCCAAAATCTTTGGCCTCTCATGGCGTAGGACGTGAAACATTGTTCGACCGTGTGCGACCGAATACCACTAGAAGATAAGTGAGGGAGAGTGAATCCAGAGTGAACAATGTGTTCCAACGCTCAAAATATGAGGCTTCCTATAAGCCATATAAAGAAAGCTCTAGCTCTTACTCCCGTGTCCAAAGAACTTCTCATTCAAGCCGCTCAAACCGTGGTGTGAATACTAGAGACACTCGTCGTAACCCTTATGCTTACGTGAGGACAACATCCAGGGAGAATCAGGAAGCAAAAGAACAACAATGGAAATAAAAACAGTCTAGGCCATTGAAGATAAGTGATCCAGTCAAAGAGGTGAGGTCTGATGCAATCCATACGATTGTTAAGCCTAGACCGGTTTCGGAAATGCTTTCAAAGGGCGTGGAGTATGTTAAAGAACAGACTCACCCCATGGCTGACAATGTAACTATCAGATCGTCGGACAAGTATGTTGCGGAGAATAGAGAAGCATTAGAAAATGTCATACCTCATATGATGCTCTCAAAATTGATGCTCTCAACGACGAAGAACAAGAGAATACTATGGGACAAAAAGATGCGGATATGGAAGAGACTATCATGGGTAATGAACTAATGGTCTTCGAAGAAGATGATCTGTTGGGAGAGGAAGAGCGAGACTCACTTGAAAACAACATGATACACAACTCGCCAATGCGCTATGATCAGAACTTAGAAAGTTCAATTCTTATGATTGAAGATAAAAAAACTCATATGCAAAGGAGGATGACGATGACTTGGCTACTGAAATGGTTACAAGGAGTGTGGCACGATCATTATTTTCTAAGCAGGGGAATCAACGTCGTGCGTCTCCTCGAATCAATGCGAACAGCTGAACAAGGGAACAACCAAGAACGTGGGAAGAGAGCACAACAGGCTACAATGGGTTCAAGGAAGACAAAATCAAGTGTGGGAACTCAGAAACAAGGTATGGTGGATGCCAAACATCCGCCCCACCCCCACCAATGAAGACACTCAGTTGGAACTGTTGAGGGATTGGGAACGACCTCACAGTTCGACGCCTCAAGGAGATTTGTCAGAAGCATCACCCGGGACTCTTGTTCCTTTCTGAGATGAAGAATAGGAAGCTGCTGTTGCAAAACATTCAGGCTGACCTAGGTTTTAATAAATTGTTTACCGTAGAGCCTCTTGCCCAAAGCGGTGGTTTAGCTTTATTTTTTATGGATGGATTTCAAGTTGATGTTTTATTTTCGAATAATCGTATGATTGATGTACAAGCAGTCATTAATGGAATAAAAGTCTATATGACCTTCGTTTATGGAGATCCTGTTAAGAATAGAAGAGACCAAGTATGGGAACGTCTTACGCGTTTCACAACAACAAGAAATGGACCATGGTTCATGATAGGGAACTTTAATGAAATAACAGGTCACCATGAAAAAAAGGGGAAAAAGCGATATGATACTTCATTTCTCTCTTTCAATCAAATGATCGCCGGATTGTGGTATGCTTGAATTTCCATTTACTGGAAATCAATTGTCATGGTCAGGAAAGAGAAAAAGAGGAAATGTCAAATGCCGGCTAGACCGGCTTTAGGAAATGAAGATTGGCATGAGAAATTTCTACATTCTAAGGTCCAGTATCTTCGTATGTGGGGGTCGGATCATCGTCCGATCATTGCAGAGATATTATCCAAGACAACTAGAAAAAAAAGAGCTTCAAATTTGATAAACGATGCCTGGAGAGTGAAGAAATTCGCCAAATTATCATGGATGGCTGGAACTCGCTGGACTTGCTACCCAATGCAAGTATCATTGATCATATCTCTTGCTGTAGGAAAGCATTAGGAAAATGGAAAAGGGAGAGAGATTTAAATGTGAGAAAATTAATGGAAGATCTTAAGACAAAGGTTGATAACCTTTACTCGGATGATGATGCCACAACGGAGAAAATCGGAGAGGCATTAAAAGAGTTAACTGAAGCTCTTAAGGCTGAGGAGCAGTTCTAGAAACAAAAAAGCAGAATTATGTGGCTTAGAGAGGGGGATTTGAACACCATGTTCTTCCAGGCAATCACAAAGCAGAGGAGAGCGAGAAATAAAATCACATGCTTACTAGATTCTGCTGGGAATCTGGTGGAGGATGAGGAAAAACTGGTAGCCATTGCAACCAGTTATTTTAGAGACCTATTTCAAACCTCGAATCCTGAGCTTATTAATGAGGCGCCGGCGAATGTATCTACGACTATTACGGACCAACTAAATGAGAATCTCACAGCCCTTGTCACAGAATGGGAGGTTAAACTTGCTCTCTTCACTATGCATCCAGATAAGGCACCAGGACCTGATGGCTTTACGGCCTTGTTCTATCAGAAATTTTGGGACATTGTCAAGATAGATTTAACTCGTATGGTTAATGAGTTCCTTTTTGATGAAATTATGGCTGATGGCCTAAATGACGCGAATATTTGCTTAATTCCAAAGACAGAGAAACCTAATGAAATGTCTCAGTTCCGACCTATCAGCCTATGCAATGTGAGTTATAAAATCATATCTAAGGTCTTATGCCAAAGACTGAAGAAGATATTACCAGATCGTATATCTGAAACACAGTCGGCCTTTGTTGATGGAAGACAAATAACTGATAATGTACTGATAGCACAAGAAATGTTCCATTCATTGAGAACAAATCCTGGGGGAAAGAATAGATGAATGGCAATAAAGATAGACATGAGCAAAGCATATGATCGACTGGAATGTGATTTCATAAGTGCCGTCATGAAAAAATGGGATTTTCAGATCTTTGGATTGAGTTAATAATGAGGTGTGCATCATCTGTAAAATATCATGTCTTTTTCAATGGCCAACCAAGAGGAAATATAAGGCCCCATAGGGGCCTGCGTCAAGGAGATCCTTTGTCTCCTTTCATCTTCACCTTATGCATTGAAGCGCTCGTTAGCCTTCTTAGTCACGCAGAAAGTCAAGGAAAGATAACGGGGATGCGGGTTTCACGCGC
Organism: Moricandia arvensis; assembly: GCA_905132765.1. Lineage (NCBI taxonomy): Eukaryota > Viridiplantae > Streptophyta > Magnoliopsida > Brassicales > Brassicaceae > Moricandia > Moricandia arvensis. Next base: position 7,501 of record CAJHQP010004917.1, on the reverse strand, counting down.
TAGCCCCTCGGTATCTCACCTACTTTTAGCTGATGATAGCCTGTTTTTTTTTAAGGCGGAGCCACGTGAATGTGATGAAGTTATGAAAGTACTCAAGACATATGGGAAAGCCTCATGACGATGTATTAACTTTGGGAAATCAGCCTTGCTCTTTGGTAAGAGGGTACCAGTACCAGTGATGGATGCAATCAAAATCTCAACATGGATAACAAATGAGGGAGGAATGAGGGCTTATCTTGGGATCCCAGAATACATCAGTGGATCTAAACGGAAATTATTTGCCTTTCTTAAGGAAAGATTACATAACCGGGTTAATGGTTGGACTGTGAGATGGCTGTCACGAGGAGGAAAGGAGGTGCTAATAAAATCAATTTTATTGGCACTACCCACTTATGTAATGTCCACTCTACTACTACCGCTTGAAACGTGTGAAAATCTTGCTAGTGCCATTGCACAGTTCTGGTGGAGCTCAAACCCACCAAAGCGAGACATTCACTGGACGAAATGGGATAAGCTTTGCCAACCAAGAGAAGAAGGAGGAATAGGATTCAAAATGATCCATGAGTTCAACCTAGCCTTGCTAGGAAAACAACTTTGGAGACTTGTACAATTCCCTGATTCCCTCTTAGCTAGAGTTCTGAGAGGAAAATACTTCAAATTTAGTTCGCCATTGCGTCTAAATAGCTGTGATAATCCCTCATACGGGTGGACCAATATTATGGCAGCTCAACCACTAATAACATTGGGGATTAGAAAAAAAGTTCACTCTGGTCATGAAATCAGAATTTGGGAAGATCTTTGGATCCCAACAATACCTGCCCGATCAGCCAGACTGGTGGCTCCTGTGGTACATCCTATGATGCCGGTAAGCCAACTCATAAGTGGAAACCCAAAGCAATGGAATTCAGAATTGTTGGAAAACTATGTCAGCCCAGAGGATATCTCACTCATAAGATCTTTGGCCATAAGTCAAGGACACCAGAGAGATGAATTTTGCTGGTCCTACACGAGGAATGGATGATACACAGTTAAGTTTGGATACTGGGTAGCAACTAACATTTTGAACAGGGAAATAGAGCCACTGATGGAACCAAGTATTATCAAACTCCAAGCCCATCCTTGGAAGATTAAAGCTCCACCAAAGATCAAACATCTAATATGGTAAACTATCTCAGGACAATTAGCAGTGACAAGTAGCTTAACACATCGTCATATGAGGTGTGATAATCATTGTCCTAGATGCGGATCTGCAGATGAGACGATCAATCATGCTATCTTTGAGTGCCCGGCAGCATTACAGACTTGGGCACTTGCTAATACCCCATCTCCGCCTTCAGTGTTTCCCAGTACTAGCCATTTCACGAATATTGATTATCTATTCTGGAAGAAGAATGACATTGAAGATCCTGACCTTAATAAAGACCCTTACCCATGGATTATCTGGTACATTTGGAAGGCTAGGAACGACAAACTATTCAGAGGAATAGACATGGACCCTTTTGAAACTATCAGACATGCAGAGGCAGAATGTCATGCTTGGTTTGAGGCTAATAGTACGTCAACGATAGCAATGATGGAAGACCACCTTCAAGAACCTATATCAGACTCAGGGAAATGTATGATTGATGGATCATGGACACATGACGCACTCTTCAGTGGTTGTGGATGGACATGGAAGGACGCAAGTGGCGAAATTTAGCTCTTGGGAGCAAGGAACCAACATACGAGGATCTCACCCCTTCATACGGAAATGGAGGCTCTACTGTGGATGATGGATTGCATGTTGCAGGTTTTGACGTGTCAAGCATTCGGAACAGATTGCAAGGAACTAATCTCAATGATTCAAGATCCCGAAGCATGGCCAAACTTTTCCACAGAGCTGAAGGAGTTCTCAAGACAGAAGAATAGGTTTACAGAGTTTTCACTTTCTTATGTTCCTCGTACTAGTAATGTAATGTCTGATTCATTAGCTAAGATAGCGAGGTCTTTTTACAGAGAGTTGTATTACATTGGTTGTTCTGTTCCGTTCTGGTTTCCTAGACCACCTCAAGCTTGAGTAATAGAACAACCGTTTGAAGAAAAAAAAACTTTCATCTAATTTTTCATGTCCAGACTCTCACTTAACTAAAATGGCATGTATTCATATTACCTTCACCAACAAGAAATACTTAAAAAGCCAATATAAATCTTATTCCCAAGGATCGAATCCAAATGTCTAACAAAATTGTACTAAAACGAATTAAAAAAGCTTAAAACCAAGTATCAAGACTTAAAATGAACAACTTGAAGAAAATCCACCAATTCTAAAACCTACCACCACACCGAGACGACTAGTCCTCCACTTCATCTAATTTACCTGAAAAGAAAGGAGGGATGAGCATTTCGACAAATACTCAGTGAGGGAAGCTCTAGGAGCCCCGAAATCAATCACCAGTCTATCTTCACACAACATAGCATAAGTATCTAACTTAAACACCTAGTAAACCAAAAGCGATCAACAAGAAACAAGGATACACCCCGACGGTGCCAACATGAGACTACGCCACCTCGTTTGGTCACCGCGTTCCTCATGTTGTCGCGAGAGAGCTCACCGCATATGTTGTCTCCACGACATCACGCTGACTATGTGAGTTCGACGCCTTCACGCAATCACGTTACCGACTTTGGTTCTCGTGTGATCCGCCACCATGTTCATACGTTTCACATTGTCTCCATGACATTACGCTACTACGTTCTTACTTCACAGACAGGCACGCCGCATGCTCGCTCCAGCTATGAATCATGCTAACTCACGTGATTGCCATATGATCCAACAAGAAACGGCAATGCTCGAGACTTACGTACTTCCACCACGTTGCACCGACACACATAGGCCTTACGCCTTTCTCTAACTCCTATACACAACCCACATATGCATCACCCACATATACCATAACCCCAATCAATAGAATCATCACATACAATCCTCGAACATTATTCAACCATGTTTTAACAACCTAGCAATAAATCTATGTCTTTCACACATCAAACATCAAGATATATATATATATATATATATATATATATATGTATAAGTATATATATTTAAAGATCTATAGAAAACAACATGCACGGGTGAATGATCAACCTAGACACCTCTACCATGATGAGAGAATGATAGAAGAAGATAGAGATTGCAACAAGCCCTCACCTTAGCCTAGATTTGCGGATCGAGAGATGAAACGATGAAGTTCAGTCAAAACTTCATATCTCACTAATCAGAAGGATTTTTGGCACGAAACTAAATTTCATGGATTCTACACTCAAGAGGGTTTCGAGACCAATTGGAATTATTCTCAAATTTCCTCGTACCAGGAAGATATGAATTTTGCAAACCGGAAGTTTTCAGCCTGTCTACCTGCGGGTATAGGCCCTTAAAAGTGGATTTCAGCCCACCCAAGAAGCAGCCTTAGCCAAAACCGGTCATAGAGTTCAATATGGATCTTTTCTATTTCCAGAAAGCCCAAAACCAAGAGAAATGGCCACAAGAATCTAAAAATATAACTAATCTCCCAAAACCGGTCAAACCAAGAAGTTTATGAAAATATTGAACAATCAATTCATCCAACCATTTCCAAATCGAGATCAGGCCACCACGACTCCATACACATGATCAAGGACTTACAGAGTACACATTCAACCATACAGTAAGAGTAGAAGATTTATTACCATGGAACAGAAACCATAGGATCCGGAGGATCCACATTTGGCAACACTTACCTTATTTAGGGGCTCATGCCATTAAACCCCAAGAGTTCTTTTCCCATTCATTCCTGGACGTGATCAGCACATATCAAGCACCAAGGAAGATCTAAAGAATTATCACATATCCCTTAAAACCATCCTTCAAGGATCAACTTGTATTTCATTTATAACCAAGGAAATCTCCAACGACTATATTTTGATCATGATCAGCACCATGCAAAGTATTGTCTTTTCAAAAAGTGTTCTTTAGATTCTAAGTTGTGAGAAACATTAGAAGTCTACTGATCTCGGGGTCCATAAGTCCTTGTGAAAGTCAGGAGCCTTGATATCACAGACTGAGAGAGTCAATCAACACCCATGGATTGAGAGAGTCAATCATCTGCACCATCATCCATCATCGATCATATATCTTCACTCCATCAAATCATTCCATTCTATTTCTTTAGTTTCTTTTTTTTTTGTTTCTTGTCTCAACTTATTGTTCTTTCTTTTATTTTCGTGTTATCTTGGACCTAAAAGAGTAACAAGTCGGCCATCTTCACCATCTTCCCATCCGATCACCATCTCCATCGATAATAGCGACCCATCGCCCGTCCATCTCACCGACCCAGCTTCTGTGCCTAGAACAGTTGGGAAAGTCTCTGATTGAAGAATGGTTGTCGGTGTCGGTGGATCTGAAATATGAGATGGTGGTTCTCTTTGTTCGCTTCTCGCCGGCTTGCCTCTCTTCTTCTCTTCACCGCGTAGAGTGGAGGAGCACGCAAGAGTTTGGACATGTGACGAGACAAAGCTTTCATGGTTAACGGCGGTTAGGGTTTCAGAGTCGACCTTCATTATGAAGACGACGTTTGTGGCCACTGGATGCCTCTGGGTGCCTCTGGTGATAGTGTTTGGCAGTGAATCCAGCTAGCCTTGAACACCAGAAGAGGAAATATCTTCCTAGTCTTCTTTCCCATAACCCTCGCTCCTCATGGCTTGATATGTTTTATACCTAAAATAGCTTCACATGTAACCTAGCTTCTTAATTTTGCCGATTCACCATATTTCTGTACTTTCCGATTTCCTAGTATACTATTTTGCATACCTCATACAGATATTCTATTAGAAGTGGATTTGTGTATTATTCATTAAGATTTTTCACAATTGTACTTTTTCACATTGTTTGTTAGTGAATCTTAATTGTCTTGAATGAATTTTAAAAGTTAATATGTTATAATTATGAAACTATCAAATTTTTGGTTTGACTATGGTGTTAACTAATAAGTGTAACCCTCCCTTACAGTCTACAAATGTCGATTGTAGTTGAAGTTCACGTCAAAAGTTCTATGAAAAGTGCATTTGTATATTATTCATCATGTTTTTCACAGTTTTATTGTTTTACAATGTGTGTTAATGAATTTAATGATCTTAGATGAATTTCAAAAGCTAATGTGTTATAATTATGGAACTAACAAAATTTTTTGTTTGATTTAGTTGTTAACTAATAAGTGTAGACTTACTTATACGTCTCCTTCTGTATTTTTATTGTTTGAAGTATACACTTGAGACATATCGGAAAATTTTTGTGATTAGTTTTATGCTTGAAATTTCTTGGGAAGTTTGTATAGATTTTCTTCTTCCCACATGTTAGTTATTGTTTTAGCTTACGGTTGATTCAATTGTTTGGTTGATTAGAGTATATTGTGAAAACAAAATTGATAACTAACTAAAATTAATAATATCACATAAGTGAAACACAACTAAAATGAACATAATGTTTATAGATTATGCATAAAATAATTATCTAGAAATGAATATTTTATAATGATAAACAATTACAAAGCAATTTATTAAAAACAAAATAAGAGTTTGATTGATTATTCATAATCTTGATTGCTCAGATGAAATCTTGAAAAAGTATCTGTAAAATAAGATGAATTTATAAGAAAAACATAAGATAAAAATTTAAATTATATTTTAGTAGGTTTCTCATGAAGTCTACTTAAATTTTATGCTTTAGTAGACTTTTTTTTGAAATCTACTAGCATTAATTTCTAAGTTGACTTAATTAGAAGTATACACTATGGAAATTTTGAAAATTTGAACGGATCTAAAAGATGTATCTTTAGAAAATTTGAAAATAGTTAGTTCTGGAAAAGATTTCAAAATAGTTTTTTTTTTAATCTACAATAGTAGCAAAGACAAAACATAGAATTTGAATCTACAAATAAAATTCAATATAAACAAAAAAATACATATTTAAAATTAATAGATGAAAATCTTACATTTTTGTAAAGATGATTTGAAAACTTTGAAAGAGAATAACTGTAAAAATAAGATAAAATTATAAAACATATATAACACACAAAAAAATTAAAACCATATTTGAGTAGACTTCATTATAATTTAAGGCTAGTAGAATTCACCTTAACATTTGAATAAACTTCATTTGAAGTCTACTCTAACAAATATTTTTTAGATCTGGAAATATTTAAAATAAAAACGTGAAATAAACTTTAAATCTTATTTTTTAGAAAAATATAATTATAGTAGTAAAGTAAACATATAGAGTTTAAAATGTAACTTTATTTAGATATAAGTACAAAATACACATTTAAAATTTATAAATGTAAAATATTATATTTTTGGAAGAAAGAGAAAAAAATCATGTAAAAATATGTGTAAATAAGATTAATTATGGAAAAATATAATACAAAAAAAATTAAAGTCATATTTTGTAAACTTCTAATGAAGCTTCCTCAATCAGATACTTTTTCAGATCTAAAAAAATCTGTAAATTTAGAAATGTGAAAAATAGTTTTAAATCTGAAAAACCTCAAGATTAAAATTTATAAGATAAAATATTAGTAATGTAAATTTATAGAGTTTGAATCTATAATTTTATTTGAATATAGACATAAAAATACACATTTAAAATCTATAGATCTAGAACTTGCATTTTTTAGAGGGAAGATGAAAACCATTAATGATAATACCTACAAAAAACAAGATAATATTTTGAGAAAGACATGAAAAAAGATAAACAAATTAAAAAAAAAAGATTTCTTCACATTCAAAGAATTGAAAGAGAAAAATGAGAGTTTTAGAGAGAAAGGAGAGAGCTTTAGAGAGAAATGAGAGAGGTTTAGAAAATTTTGCAACCATTTTAGAGAGATATTGTGTAAATTTTATTTATATAAAGAGACAAAAGCTGTAACTAGGTTAAAATTTACGACATGTAGATTTTTTAAGGAAAATCTACTAAGATTAAAATTTCGGGTGGCCGAACAAGTACAGTGTGGCTGAGTAAAAGTACATCTCGTTCATCCCTTGTATCACCACGAGCCCACCTCATATTGACTTGACAATAATGCTCCATATGGTCTGGTGGACGAGTTGTGTTGCCTCTTTTGCCCCTAGTAAGCTTTGGTTGGTCATCACCTTTCCCAAGTTCTAGCAATTCCCATCTCGGATTGTCTTGATTAAATGTGAAACTAAGCAAGGGTGTGTATTCCTTGTGTTTGCTGCTTGTTCTGGACACACCATCCTCTCATCCTTCAAAAGGATTTGACCTTAAATCCCGTTCTTTAAGGATGAATGGACAGTATAAGCTCATATTCTCGGCGGCTGTTCTTTGGACCATGGTGTTGTTGTTGTCTCCTTGCACACACATATCTCCTCCTAGCTCAAAGACATGGTTGTGAAGTCCCTTTCAAAACCCCAGATGCTCAATGATATTGAACTGAATACTTCCAAGACGTTTTGTTAGTAAACTATA